>LZPO01117118.1:140816-160120 GCA_001675575.1 Neotoma lepida
CCACAGTGGAGCAGCAGGGGACTAAGTAGCAGGAAGGGAGCCTTCTTGGGTGTCTACTAGACTCTTTGGCTTGCCAATCCCAGCAGGGATATTGGCATCAGCCATTCCCACCCAGTGATATTTAGTGACTTGTTCACTTTAGAATGTAGTCCTGGGGAAGACATTAACATTCCAAGCTCAGCCGTGTCATCCTGGTTACCATAGCAATGCAGGGAAATACAGTTTGTGTCCAATGGTTATTTTGCCACACTAATGAAATGGACATTTTTCTTCAGTGAATTGAATCAAAACTAATTGAGTAGTAATCAGCACAGACCCTGAAGTTCAGAGCCGTGTAGTCTGACTAGCGCTTTGTAGTAACACAGAAACCATTAACTATCTTCAAATGAGATTTTTTTTTAAATTAGTGAATCTTAGCAACCTATTACAAATGGGCATGAGTGTTATCACACAAAAAGCCCCTCATTTGTTTAGTGCTGAGAGAGGAAATTTATTTTCAACTAATTTGGGTACTGATAGATAGCATTCTATAGTTGGTCTTGCCCTTCCCCTCAGTAAATGTCCCAAACTGAAGTGTGCTCCTAGATTGTGTGTGTACATATGGATATATACATATGTATATACNTGTTTTTATGTGTATACACACATACACATATTTATTTGGATCTCAGATATTCTGAACCAAGTATTTTTTTTTCCTGAGATCAGTGTTCTGGAGACCTATTTGACAGTGGGGATGACAGAGTACCCCTCCTTGCACTGCCATTTTCTGGTGTCTCAGAGCAGAATCTGCCAGACCACAAGCCTGACTACTGAGGTAGAAATTACATGATGTGGAAGTCATAGGCTCATCATTATTGTTGGATATATTTACAAATTATTTTTGATTTATCTAATAGTTCTTTTTGTTTGTTTGGACCATGGGTATAAACAAAATTACAGGTTATGCATTAATCCACTGTATTAGTAGTTCTTGCCAAAGAGAGCAATCTCATACACTATCAGTATAAGTGAATCTTTATCTTCTGGAATATGATCCAGTGCACAGCAGAGAAGCATTTGGTCATGTGCCAGAAAACATTCCTTTACCCTGTTCTGATAGACTGGAAAGTTTCCCTGAATGTTTAAGAAAGCAGACTTGCCAGGTGTGGTCAGTGAGCTGGCCACAGGTAAAGGTCAGGTGTGGTCCAACAGTGAACTGGCCACAGATAAAGGTCAAATGTGGTCCAACAGTAAACTGGCCACAGGTAAAGGTCAAATGTGGTCCAACAGTGAACTGGCCACAGGTAAAGGTCAGATGTGGTCCAACAGTGAGCTGGCCACAGGTAAAGGTCAGGTGCAGTCCAACAGTGAACTGGTCATAGGTAAAGGTCCATCAGTGATCTGGCCACAGGTAAAAGTGTTCCCAATTTTAGTCACCTTGTTTCTCTTCTTTGTGTGGGCAACTGAGATGCTTCTGATACCCCTCAGATATCTGTGTCCTCAGATAGAGCCTTCTCAGCATCAAATATTCTGAGAGACAAGTGTCAGTCATTGTCCTCTGTTCCCTGAGCCTCATTCACAGAGGCCACTGAGGCTATCTTCTTGAAGTTGTAGCTAAGGCAGGTAGGATTTCAGAAAACCTCACCCCAACGTTCAGAAAATTGATAAGCAAATGAGTCATTTCCCTGGGACTCAGTCTAATGTTTTCAGTCTGAACTACAGTCACAATAAAATGGACTGTTCTGTGGTTTTTAAGAAGAGCCAAGCCCACAGATACTTGTTAGCATTTCTACAAGGTGGATAAAGCTGCCTGGAGCCAGTCTCTCAGCTGGTTGGCAGGACAAGTAGGGAAGAGGGAGCAGAAAGAGGAAGCAGGGACTCATCATCACACACACCTTCCTTTTTTATAGCCTGTGGGTCTTGATGTGAGAGAAGAAACTCCCCCATCACCATAGCAACCTAAGTGCACCACAGTGAGATTAGAGGGTTGAAAGGCAAGAAATTCGAAGTTTGGAGGAGTTAGGGGCAACTGGAAGAAGACAGACCTTCACTGGAAATAAACACAGGGAGGTATGGGGTGATAGAGGAGAGTAGATTTATGGTTTATGACATTCCTAAAATATCTTTATTTAATAATGAAAACTTCATTATCTGGGCCTGGGTTGAAGTGTTGCTGTGGGCCCTCTGAGGATCCCAGCAAAGATCTTTCATCTTGACAGAAGTTCTAAATTACAACATTAGTGTTCTAACTGAGAGCCTGTTATTGCCTATTTGGTCCACCCAGGGAAATGAGACACACATTGCTGCAGTGTGGGTTATTGAAATCTAATAGCTTGGAATATTAAAAATGGGGGTTGGGCCAAGGGAGGTCTCTTCTTTCTCTCCCTCTTCTCTCCCCCGCTTGCTTCTCTATAAGCTTGGGATACATTAAATGATAAACCTGCATGTTTACGGAAGTCTCGTTATTTTTCAGGTAAGAAAAGTGATTTTTCTTTATTATGGCCCAAACCATTATCATGTTTCACATCATTAAGACTCCAACATAAGGAGACTCCTAAAACTAATTTCAGGTCAACTCTGTGAACCTGTTAGGTTTTATTTTCATCCTAGATACCCCTGCCTGCTTTTCAGCTATGTGGCCTGACCTCCAAAAAAGTGTTTGATCTTTAGATGTTTCAAAGACAATTAGGTCTCACCAGCTCTTGTTTGACTAATGGGCAGAACGGATGGCTCTCTGGATCATAGTTCAATTTCCACTCCTTCTGGCAAGGCAGGAAAACAGCCGGCCAGGGCCAGAGAGTAGGAGGGTTTGTGGTGGCCAGGACTCTCCCTGTGCTCCTCGATACCNTCCTCCCACTAATGTGACCCTATTCACTTTCTGTTTTTTTGAGGGTGGTTTCTAAAGACAGTCTCACAAAGGAACCTAGGCAGTTAAATANCAATACTAAATGAGGGGCTCCACCTGTGCTTTCAAGGCAGGACCTCGTCTAAGTTTATGGCCGTGCATGAGGTGGCATTACTGTTACCTCTGCTTTCAGCTAAGGAAGCTGCAGCCGAAAGGGCAAAAACCTCACACCTAAAACATTGTAGCACCAGGTCNAAGTTCAGGTTTCTTCACTCCCAAGCCTCGACCTGCTGCCCTTCATGCTCTGCTAAGCTGTCTCCCCTATCAGGATGTACTGGAAGTTTACTTCTGCTNAATGATCCCCATGTTACCACCCTGTTCCTTAAAGATTGCCTCAAGACGAGCCCAAAGGCAAGCCGTTCCTTTCTCTTAAGACAGAGACTGGAGACTTGTGCAGAAGGGAACCCACTGGATGGAGTATGATGGTGATTGCCTGACCTGTGCCAGCAATGATCTAGCACCTACTAAGTGGCTAAGTATGGACAGCACCCACTAAGTGGATTACAGCCGAGTTCTTTCAGAACTCTTAAATGAGACTCAGTGTTGAAAATGCCTTTCTCAGCTATGATGCAGGGTCACATCTTTGTGTGTGAGTTACCACTGTGATTATCTGGGGCTGTTGTCACCAATCAACATGCAGACACAGGTAACCATATTGATTAGCTGACTGAGGGGTCCTGAAGGATTACNGGTAGGTCAGATCAGNGTTGCTGAAGAAAAATGAAGACAGATTCTCAGTCTGGACACAGCTTGTGGCAAGAGAAGCACTCCACAGNTCAGCCTGAGAAAGGTGAAGAATGGTCCCAGTGTGTGAACCTNTATACATGCATGTGCATGTGTNCACATGTGCATAGTATGAGTNAATATGTACATGTTTGTACATTGCTGTGAGGTGTCTATTCATGTGCATGTGTATGCTTCCATGTATTGCATGTGTGTTTGTATTTATGTACACACGTATGTGTGTGTGTGTGTGTGTGTGTGTGTGTGTGTGTGTTTGTATCTCTCTCTCTCTCTCTGTATGTACATGCATGGGCAATGCCTTCTTACTCAGGAGTTGAACACAAATTATGAAAGAGAAAAAGTCTAGAGGGTCAGGAGAAGGATGCTAAGAAGCTAGTGTCCTGCTAGCAGCAGGACACACTGTGAAGAAACCATCTTTTTCATTCCAATGAGGGAAATCTAATCCTGTGGTTTTCCAGCAAGTCAGAGGTGCAGAAGGAGGATGTAGAGCCCCCCTCCTCTCCTCCCCGCGCCCCCATGCTCTGTTTCAGAGTCTGGCATAAACAGGAAGTAAGCTTACTGCTCTGTTTCTGGAGGATATGTTTCCATTTCACAGGGGTTCAAGATGCCTGGATGGGGCTTGGCCACTTTTTAAACATCTTTCTGGGATGGCTGGGATACAGCCCATTTGGTAGAGTACTTGTATAGAGACATAAGGCTCCATGACCGGAACTGCGTAACAGCGGAAACAGTGGCACACAGCTGTGTTCCCAGCAGGAGATACAGGCAGGAGGATTAGAAGTTTAATGTCATCNTTGGCTATAACATGAATTTGAGGCTAGCCTGGGATAAAGAAGACCTTGTCTCAAAAAATAAGATGAGCGCTGGGGAGATGGCTTAGTAGAATGCTTGTCATGCAAGTGTGAGGGCAGGAGTTTTCATCCTCAGCACCCACATGTGAAGAAGTTTCTCATGTCATGATCCCTTAAATAAACACAGCCATCCCCATAGCATTCATACAATCTCTTAGGGCTATATGCAATCCAGAGATGAGTTAGTGTGCATGACAGTCACAGGCTGCAAGCAGATGTACCACCATTTCACGGAAGGAGAGAGGGGTCCTGGCGCTGATTCTGCACACAGCTCAAAGAGTAACTACTGTCAGTGAGTGACACTGCACATGTGCAGTGTAGATTCAATTTTTCTTAATATTTTCTATCCATGGTTGATTGAGTCTGTGGACGTAGAATCTGTGGATATGTCAGGAACCACATAGATGAGGAGCCACTCAACTCCAGACATGTTCCTTATGGCAGCCTATTGCTTTATTCACACTTGTCATGGGCAGTGGGCCATTTTGCTTCCACAGTTGAATGTGACACAAAACTTGAAGCAGCACACTGTCTACTACATTTCAAATATGATTCATTTCTCCAAACTAATTTTCACCCTTCATTTAGAAGCACACCTTCTTGTAGACCAGGACAGACCTGACATATATATTAAAACTTCCTCACACTGCGTGAACTCACTGAAAGATAGAAAAAGGCCAGGAGAGGGGCCTGGAGAGATGGCTTAGTAGTTGAGACTACTGATTCCTCTTCTAGTGGACCCAGGTCCAATTCTCAGCACCTGCATGGTAGCTCACAACTGNCTGTAACCCATGAATGTGGTACACAGGTACATATGTAGGCAAAACACCAATACACATAAAAAATTTTCAAAAGAAGGCAGAGAGAGCCAGTAGTGATATAGTGCTGGCCAGGCACTGATGGTCTTAACTCACATTGTTTTATTAATTCTTTTAAAGAGCCAGACAAAGAGTCTATATTCCTATGTTCTCTCCCTCTCTCTCTTCTTTTCTCTCTCCCTCTCCTTCTCCCCTCCCCCAAACAAGGTCATCAAAACTAAAAGAACTATAAATTTGAAGGTAAAAAAGATGATAAGTAGGCTGAGGATATCGCTCAGTGAGTAAAGAGCTTGCAGAACAAGCAAGAGTATCTGAGTTTGATCCCCCAGAACCCATGTAGATGAACTGGGCATGATAAGTGTGTGATTGTAATCCTATTACTGGGAAGGTAGAGACAGGAGGATCCCTGGGGCTCCCTGGTTAGCCAGTCTTTGAATTACCAAGTTCTAAGTCTGTGAGAGATCCTGTCTCAAAAAACAAAGTGGAGATCAACTGAAGAAGACAGTGTTTAATTCTGGCCTTCACACACAAATGCACACCCCACACTGATACACACATGTGTACTCTGTGGTGATATTTTATTTGTGCGTCCCAATAAAGCTTATCTGAGGATCAGAGGAAAAAGCCAGCCACTATAGTAAACATAGAGGTCAGACAGTGCTAGCACACGCCTTTAATCCTAGCATTCGGAAGGCAGAGATCCATCAGGATCTCTGTGAATTCAAGGCCACACCGGGAATGGAGAGCCAGGCATGGTAGCACACACCTTTAATCCCAGTACTAACCATGGAGGTCTGGAGGTCTATACAGATAGACAGGAAGTGATGTAGCTGGGCAGAGAGAGGAAGTAAGAGGGCAGGGACAGAAGGCATATAGGCTTGGGTATATAGGAAGTAGGTCTCTCTTTGGCTGAGGATTTCTAGCAGTAAGAATGTGGCTGACNTTTTTCTGCTTCCCTGATCTCTCAGTTTTTACCCCAATATCTGGCTCTGGGTTTTTTATTAATAAGACCTTTTAAGATTCATCTCAATCTTACAGTACCCCCCATACCAACACACACACACACACACATACACACACACACACACACACCCTAATATATATATATCTATACATACACACATCCCAGTATATACATATTTGCACACCAACACACACACACACCAGTACATACACATCTACACATATACACACAAGCTGGTAGATGGCAGAGCTGTGACTTGATATACTTTTCATCTTACTTAATTTTGCTAGACCACAGAGTTCTTGGCAAAAAAAGAACTTTTTTTTGTTCACATATTTCTTTCCTGTTTCCCTCACATGGCCTTGCTCTGATTAGCCAGGACTGGTCCCCTAAACCTTCACCTTTCACTCACTGACCTTCCTTGTTTCTTGGAAGAGAACAAGCTTCATCGACTCAGGAGTGCTCAGGAGTGCATTTTTGGTGGGCACAAAGGCAGCATGATGAACAATAGGTTCTCCCTAATTAAATTAGCTCAGGTGACGGCACACCCTGAGATGGGAACACATCCATTAATGCTGTTATTATTGTCAAGGANAAGAATGGCCTGTTGAGGATTGATGAGAAAATAAGCTGTCCATATGCTGCAGACCATAAGGAAACAATTGATAGGAAATCCTCCACAAGAAGCTTCTGATGGGATTGATAATGCGTCCTCCCTAGTAAAAGACACGCACGCACCATCAAGAGGGTGAGAGCCTGGCATCTGGCTAATCAATGAACTGTGAAGGGACTGAGGCAATAAAGCGAGCGGGTTTCACATTAATATTATAATATGATATGTTTATAGGACCGAGACATTCGAAAGTGATTCTGGCAGCACGGTGTAGGAGGTGTTTTAATTGAGTCCGTCTNTTGCAAGGGAGGTACAGACATCATCTATCACTTGAAGAAAGGGGTCATATGGAGAGAGGGTTTTGAACTTGGTTTCCCCTGTATGTGGTCTTTGCTTTTTATCACATGTAACCTATGGAATGCATTATTTAGTGACTGACTATTTAGTCAAGGAGGTATACAGGCAGACAGAGGGCTTGGCTGCCCCTACTCAAAGGAAGATAAAATAAAATATGCATATCTTCATGCCTTCCTGGAGCCATAAGCCCGTTCTGGTTCACTGGGGATCCATCTCTGCCTGCATGATCTATGGTTTTATGGGCAGAGGGGAGCTGCACACAGCCAATTACACCCATGGAGCGAGTCCAGGAAGAAGAGGAGCAATGCAGCTTCCAGGGGTGATTTGCTGCTGGTAGGCTGAGTCAGACAGGAAAGAGCTGGAGAGGGAAAGGCTCCCAGAGCAAGGGTGCAAGGCAACTGCTCCAACTGCATCAAATGGCTTTCAGAAACGTGTTGGGAGCCTCAGACTTGTGTGCACTTGTAATTCAGGGCTCAGGCCAGGGGTGGCTGAGCCTTGCATTTTGGATGCAGATGGGACCTCTTAGGTTTGCTCCTGGCCTACACAATGAGTTGAGATAGTCTCTCTGGGCCTGTCTAAGGGAAAAGACCCAGGCCCTCTACCACATATCTACTACCCATTGATGCCACCTCTGGTTTGTCTGAGAAAGTAACTCTTCTCTGATTCCTCTGTGAGTCATGATTAAGCTGAGATAAGAGGTCAGAGGCATTCATACTTACATATCTATTTTATACTCCCATTGGAGAGTTCTCTGCACATGCAGTGTTCTGGTCATCCTAGCACCTCTTCCCTTGTACTTCCTCCTANAAGAAAGCGTGATTTACCTCCCATCTCATTTCCCTAGCCCTTGCACTCCTCTGAATCACCTCCCTTCCTCTTCCTCTTCCTGTCCTCACTTCCTGTAGCAAAGCTCATTTCCTGCGCTTGTTTTCTTAGCAGGTCAGCACCAACACCTCTGTTACCCCGTCCTGTAGTTTTACAGTCTAGGTTGCTTGGTCTGGACCTTCCCAGGTTCTAAAAGACACACTGGAAGCATGACAATATGAGAGCTGGAACAGCCCTTGTGCTAGCAAGTAAGCAGCTGTCCCTGCCCCCGCAAGTGGCACTGTGCATTATTGATTCCCAGAGATGCTTTCTGTCCACATTTGCCAACTTTGAACTGAAGATGCTTTTCACAATCGATTGCATTTCCTACTGTCACTGACCAGGTGGCAGCTGCATGATAGTTGTTACTGCTATACACACATGAACTTGGGTTATTCTTGGTAGCAAGACCAAGCTAGTACACTTCTTGATGGTTCTGTCAATAAACTATTAAGAACCATGTAAGGAGGGGATATAAGTCCTGGTTTTTGTCTAAAAACCTTCCTTTGACACCTTCTAAAAGATAAAGCATTAGCAGAATGGATGCTCACAGCTTGGGAGAAAAATCCAGAGCAATCTGAGTTCAAAGCTATCTCTTGATGGCAAAGAGGAAATGTTTCATTGTAAATCACAGAGACACATAACTCTGAGTTGAAATGTAATTCACAATAATCAGCCTGAATGTAAATTTTTTGGACACACATTAGTCAATTTATTTGCCTTTTTATNCATACAGAAGAATGATATGCCATACATGAACATCTAACAGAAACAATCTGATTCAGCAAGCATTGAAAATTCAGAGTGACAGAATAGAGTGTATTGCTTAATTGTCCGTGTTTGTCTTTCATTCTGGGGCATAAAATAATGATGCCACTTTTTTATTGATGGCGTCTTCTACCAGATGAATACAACCTANGTGGAAGCAAGCAAGCATCCACATGCTAAACCAGAGTTAAGAAACACTGGTAAGAATGAGATGACAGACTCCTTGTCCACAGAGGCAGAGTGNAAGGACCAGGTCCTGTGGGAAGCAGAAGGAGGGGCTGGATTGCACATATCTAATCATGGATTCAGGCTCAGAGATCAGGAGAGGCATCCTTCTCTCAGGAGCCCCCTACCCAGAGAAGGAGGTGTCAGAATGGGGAAGACATGTCCCCCAGTGTCCATATCAAGAAAGTAAAATAAAGTGGATAATATAAAATATCCCTTGCTGGTGCTCAGCTGGATGTTCAGATTCTTGCTGTCTTATCAGTGACCTATTTTATTTTGTTCCCTGTTTCTTTGAGAAGGCTTGATCTCCTTAAGCTTACTATCCTAAAATTTCAGACATGTCTATTTAGGTGTGCTGTCCTTATTCTTCCTGTAAGCCGCTTCCTTGAGATTTTGTTGGCATTTACATCTTGAGACATCTCTGTTCGTTTCTTGGCAGTTGTTCTGATACTTTTCTCTCTTTATCTCTCTGCCCTAAACTCCAGAGTTCCTCTTACTAAAGTTACTCAGTTGGCATGCCTGTATCCTCACTTTTACAGCTCTGTTCAGGTTTTTGTTTATTTGTACATTTGTGAGGCTGTCTGTGGTGATATATTGTGTACTCTAATAAATTTGCCTGAAGATCAGAGAACAGAACAAACCATTAGATTAAACATAGAGGCCAGGCAGTGGTGGCACACACCTTTAATCCTAGCACTCAGGAGGCAGAGATCCATCTGGATCTTTGTGAGTTCAAAGCCCCCCTGGACTACACGAGATTGATTCAGTCTAGGAGAGAAACAATGGTAGGCAGTGGTGGCACACACCTTTAATCCCAGTACTTGGGAGTCACATGCCTTTAATCCCAGCACTAGGAAAGTTGAGACAGGAAATGATATGGGTGGTCAGAGAAAGGTATATAAAGCATGAGGAAACAGAAACTAAAGTCTTTCTGCTGAGGAAAGCTTTTCAGGCTGAGGAGTCCTATAAGTAAGAGGCNACTTGTTCCTTTGTCTCTCTGATCTTTCAGCATTTACTCCAATATCAAGCTCTGGATTTTTTATAAAAAGACCATTTAGCAATTCGTGTTACAGCTGTCTAATCCTCCACTTTCCAGTCATTTTCTTGTACTTCTTCTTAAATAGGCTCTTGTTCTTATTTTATAGATGCAGTATTGTCCTGGATTTCTCTNGAGACTTCTGGCCAGGCTGGAGAAAGTCCGAGATGTGATGTAAAATGGTCAGGAGGTGGTGATTCAGTGTTACAGGAGTCATCCCAGCTGTTTCCTCTGGTGTGTGATTTGGGGCGTGGACACTGTCACATCTGTCTGTAACAGAGACTAAGAGGTTAATGAAGGTGTTATCCAGCAGTTGAACATGTGCCTAACATGTGTGAGGCTCTTGGATTGTGATTCTAACACACACATGTGGTGGTATTTTATCTATGTCCCCTGATAAAATTTATCTGAGAATCAGAGGAACAAGGTCAGCCACTAGCCTTGCAAAATTAGCACACGCCCTTAATCCTATCACTTAGCAAGCAGGGTCTGTCTGGATCCCTGTGAGTTCCAGGTTACACTAGGAACAGTCAAGTGTGGAGACACANNCCTTTAATCCCAGCANCAACCATAGAATTCTGGAGGTCTATACAGACAGGCAGGAAGTGACAGATGGGCAAGAGGAGAAAGTGATGTAGCTAGGCTGAAAGAGCCAATGGGAGAACAGAACAGAAAGAGATATAGATGTGGAGGTATAAGGAATTGGGACACTCTCCATTTCGGGAGCGGTGATGGCAGTCTAAGGTGAGGCTGGTAGCTGTTCCTAATTCCTCTGATCTCTGTCAGACTTTCACCCCTATCTCTGCCTCCGTGTTTTATTTAAAAAGATGGTTAGAAAATCTGTCTTACACACACACACACACACACACACACACACACACACAGCAGGCTAAAGCTAAGGGTTTTGTCAGTTTCCTTGACATTCTCTGCACCCACTGGCAGCCTCTGTGTACTAGATAGCTACTATGTATTTGTATTTCCACTCTCCCCCTTGTTTTGACTCAGTATTGAGGTCATAGAATGCATTTATTTAGTTGAATTTCAATCATGAGTCATTTAACTGCTCCCATCAAAATATGCAGTGGGACACACCGTGTGTGGCTGGAAACAAGAACCACAGTGCCAACAGCACAGCCGTCCAAGCCACAGCCAAAGCCACCGTGGGATTCAGAATTTAGCAGAGGAAGTGAGCTAGCAGGTGGGACAGATTTCAGGAGAATATGAAGTGATTTTTCTCTGTGCCCTGCGACTCCTCAGAAGTCATTAGTGGGTGTTACCATAATTGGGGTAGCTTCAGGGAGTGGGAGGTCTCTGAGGGAGTCTCTGACCTTCATGGCAACACTGCAAATGTGTGAGCCCTCACAAACTTGACTTTCTGTCCTTCGTCATCCACATGGGTGNGTGCAGTACTGTTCACTCTGCTTCTGTGGNCTGCAGAAGACAGGAGGCAAGTGTCAGAGCACTAAGTGTTCCCACACTCAAGTGTGTGTTTACCCCCTGCCCAGAAGTCTAGTGACCTGTAGACAGTAGCTTTGCAGGGAAGGGAACCATTCTTTTTCCTTTCTGCTCTGAGCACATTTCTTTTGAAAAACTATAATTTTTTTAATTCTCTGAGAATTTNGTACATGCATACAGTACATTTTNATCATAATAACTACCAATCAATCATCCCCTTAATCCTCTCAGATACACTCACCTCCCAAATTAATTTCTTAAAAAAAGCAAATAAGTTATTATTTCCCATTCCTTGCTCCCTTTTCTATGCCATAGCAAGTGACAGTCACTTAGACAGGTGTCACTCTGCTGCTGTTGTCTTTGCATAGGTTTCTTATTCCTACCATGGCTATTAAATGTTGCTGTTGACATTTTCCTTCTGATCAAATGACAACAATTTTCAAATCTCTAACAAAACACCTGCTCAGGGATATTCTGCCCAGGAGCGCAAAGCCTGCCTTCTCTGACTTTATTATCCTGTGATCCNGGGTGTTCCTGCCTTCCTCCTGGTGTGGCTTTCAGATTCACATCTCTGGGCTTGACACAGCGTTCCATGGTCTGAACCTGCCTGCCTGCCTTGCATGGCACTGCCTCTTCTTCCCACATTGCATTGGCCATATCTATTTTATCTAGTGTCACAGGCCTAGTAGAAAGAGGTGGAGTCAGTTCTAGAACCCAAGTCTGTGATTCTGATTGGGAACCTGTCTCCTGGCACAGGCTGTCTTTTGTCTTCTGTAGCCCGTGGTGATGGCTCTTCCCACAGGGCCTGTGGCATATACTAACTGCCGTTCAAGTGACAGNTCCTCTGGTCATCTCCTGATGCCTACTTAACTTGGCTCTGATTCATGACCAAACAGTGTTGTTACCTGGTCTAGTGAGTTATTAAACTATCAAGAGGCTTTATGGAAGTTAGTAATCAATCATTTCTCTGAATTCCTAAACTGTCCTCACCATCTTCCTAGCTGGCCNGACTGGCCTCTTCTTGGGGACCTGCTTACTCTCCTTGAAATCCAGCACTTAACACTCAGTGTACTGAGGAGCCCCCATAAGCCCTGTCCTACATACAGCTCAGCTTATGATTGTCCTACTGGCTGATGGCTGAAGGCTCTGGACATTCGTCATCATGTTGCCTACATAGCATCTACACTCATACACTTATCTTTAGTGGAAGGCTGCTGACATGGTCCTGAGTCTTTTCCTCCAGAATCTTACTCAGAGATTTTGAGCTAAACAAGGGAACTGTGCACATGACATCCTGGGTGTCAAAAATGTTTGAGCCCACCCTTCTGATGTCCTGAGGTTTTTGAGTCAGGCCACTCTGTGCTGTTGATGCTCACTAAGCTGTGATATTGCATAGGGCAAGTACTCCAAGTGGAAAGAGGGATGGGTGTTCAACTGTGAAGGCTTTCATCAACTTNGTATAATTATAGTCCTGTTTCCAAGACAGCCACTTCTGCAACCTGTTCTGCAACCTGTGAGGCACTGTGACCTGACATCATGTGCTTTTCAAAGCAGCAGGTGACAGTTCACTTTTAGAGCAACTAAATACAGTGTAAGCACCCCAAGAGCTCCAGGGGACAAAATAACCGTAACTTCACTGTTGCAAGAATACTTGTGACTTTTCAGGCATTTGCTAGACTTTTCACTCTTTTATTGTGTGGGGGAGAGAAATAGATGGAAAGGAATGAAGAAGAGAAAAGAGAGAGAAAGAGAGAGAGAGAGAGAGAGAGAGAGAGAGAGAGAGAGAGAGAGAGGAATTGTAGCTGAATACCTCGGTGGGAAGGACCCCTGAGCTGCAGACTCCCTCCTTTCCTCCAGAGGTTTCTATCAGGGTCATAAATCCCCGACCTTGGTAAAGCAGCTTGTCCCTTTAAGGCTATTAAAGGAACCAAGATGAGCTGCATTCCCAAACGAGCCTTGAGGATTACTCTGCCAGGTGGAAGGTGGCTGCCCANGGGGGAAAAGAGAAATTGCCTCCTAGTATATCATTTTGGAGCTGTCCGAAGTTAATCCCCAGCCTGCTTAAAGCAGGCGGAATGTGAGATAGCTTCGGTCAATTGGCTGTTGCTTTTTTCTGTAACCCCAGGTTTTCTCCAAGGCAGCTGCTTATCCCAGTATGGCTGGGGTGGAAGGTGGGGGCCTGGGACATAGGCTCAGTGATAAGGAAGTGATCTGGGTGGGTGCCCAGCAGGGGTGGGGCAGATTCAGGGAATGTAATGTTCCCTGAATGGAGCTGAGTCTTAGAGAGGGAAATCAGATCTGTTCTTGCTCAGCAGAAGGACTATAGCTCAGGGGCAGACGTCACTCTTCAAAGGCTGGAGCTAATTTTCTCCCTGGATTAAGGAGATGATTCATAGGTCAGTGGTGTGGGCTGTGCAGCCCACTTGGAGGTTGTCCTGGAAGCATCAATCATGCTGGGAACCAAGAGTCCAATCTTGACCACTGGCAAATACCTATTTTAGGTTGACTTCATCTTTGCTAGCTAGAGGCAGAGAGTGTTAATCAGTTATGTCTAGCAACTTACTTAAAGAGCTACATGGCGGTTTTTAAAAGTTAACTTTTAAAACATGTCCTTGGCATATGAACCCTGAGAGGATTCTAGGATTGTTTGGATTCTGGGATTCTGACAGGCTTGGACCTTTGTCTGGGGCAGAGGATTTGGGCATTGTGGGTATTTACCTGGCCTCCTGCTCTGCAGTGAGGTCCCATCACCACATCAGCCCCTTCCTCACTCTGCCCTCCCCCGCCCCCCGTGTTAGCGTGCACTTTCTAAAACAGCATAGTAAAGATGTCTTTGTTTAAAACCCTTCAGGGCCCCCAGGGTTGTCAGTGTTGCATCCCAGGTTCTTATTGCTTATTATCCATTTGCTGATTATCAATTTCTGCTTCCTTACCCTCATTACCTCCAACCACAGGAACACCCTTCTCTTTGTGCAGGCCTTTATCTTCTGTCCTTTTACCCATGCTGGCCTCTCCCCCAGGATCCTGTGTTCNGTATCCTTGAATTGACAGATGAAGACCCAACCACCAGTTGCAGGGCTGCCTCTTTTGAACATTTCCTCCCCTTTCTGCTCTTTCTAGATCCAGGCAGAATTTTTTGTTTGTTTGTTTACTTTGCTGCTTTCCCAAAGCAACTGAATACACTTTTAGAATACTTATCAGCATTTCGTAAATCATGTTGTAATTTCCTTTTGTTTGCATATCTGCCTTCTCCATCCAACTCTTTTGTTTTTCAGCTTCAGCATCCAGCACCACATCCTGCAGAGATGCTCTAGAATCACAAACCAGAGGAGAAAACAAATGAAAGACCGAACTATGTAGAAAAAAACCGTGCTAGAACAGATCTACAGCGAACAGACTGGGAAGGCCACACCATCCCCATCCTGTTTAGACGCTCCCTCCCCATCTCCAGTCCCTCTGCAGGAAACTGTGTCTACCATCCTTTCCTTTCTGTTCTGTCAGTTCTTGTCGCTCTCAACTGCAGCAGTCTGACATTGACCCCTCATGACAAGCAGATCAACTCCTAATCTGCCAGAGCCCCAGTTTTTCTGGGATGTTGGCAAGCTCTTGACAGGTCCAGAGGAGAGGAAAGCTATAGGCTCGCACTCTTCAGTACGCTGAAACAGCCAGTCCAAGGCTCAATTTGCACCTTGCAGTCCCCTGGGGCTGCTGTGGCTTTGATTGCTGGTTTAGGGCCCCTCAAGAAGTTCTATTAAGGGATAAGTGAGATAGAGGGATTGAGAGCAAGGGATATTAGCCACATTCTTGCATCTCCAAAAAGCAGCTCTGAAGTAGGGGTATGGGGGAGAGGGACCCTGGCATGGAGAGGGAACAGGCATAGATAGAATAGTTTTACATTGTGTGTCAAATTTGAGCACTAATGGTGAGATCGAGTTGGGAGTCGTTAAAAAGAACACAGAGATGAGTCAGTGTAAACAGCAGCATCTAGACGGCAGCCGCAGATCCACACAGGGAGCTGTGCTAGTGCTCTGCTCAACTCAGTGATAATGAAGGAGGCAGCTAAAGCAAAGAGATCTCCCGTCTGCTACGTTTCTATCGCTTAATCAAAACTGACTCCAACTACTGCAGCTGCAAAAAAATGTTTCCAACCTTCCATTAATTTCCATACAATAACCCTCTAATGGGGAAGCTGTTCAGGGGAGGAGCATAATCAATCTGGCCTAATGACACACCAGAGACCTAGGGAAAATGCAAACTTGGAGCAATTCGTGGCAGGTGCAACCTTGGAAAGCATTACCATTTTTCTAAGTTAATTTGTTCCCTTGATATGTTTGAAATCCATATTTGTACTTTAAAGGTCTAAAATGCAAGATGATTAAAAAATATAACCNGATTTTTGTAAACCGTTCAGCAGCAGCCAGTGATGTATTAGCCATCTTCNTCCCGTCTCTCTCTGGAGAGCAAGGACCACTTTGCCTTCCGTTTTCCTCTGTCGTCATCTGGCCGCTGTTGACTCTCTGTTTTGTTTACTATTTTAAAGTTTACCCTTGGCTCTAGCAAGTGGAATGCCTTTACAGTCTGGGTAGAACTAGTCTGGTAAATATAGGCTGGACTGTCCAAGCAGGTTCCAGGCATTTTAGGGAAAGGAATNAGGAAGTCCTATTCCCGGATTGGCTACCTATAGACNACAGNGTGTTCTTGCTTCTAGCTTTTCTGCCCTGCCAGGTGAAGAAAGACCCAGGATAATAGAATCAGCTCCTGACACTTGGCTTCTACTAGATGTCTTGATTTCTGGTCTACCAGTTCTCCTTGGCCTTGAAGATTCAGGCCTTGCATCCTTACACTGACCTCCAGAGGTGCACTGACTTCTTGCTAGGCTTCTTTCAAAGTTCTCTTTCTTCTTAGAACTTGCCCTTGGAATAAAAAAGACAATACTCTCTATCCCATCTACAGACACACCTGGGATAAAATGGTCTTATGGATTTCTTACTGAAAGTGNATGGAACAAACANGTGACCTCTTCTATTCCTCTCTTTTAATCTGGGAATCACCAACCTAGAAGACTTTCTGTACAGACTCTTCTGGATGCGTCTTATCATTCTCCAGGTATTAGCACTTGGCCATTTGTCATACTNAGGGTATTAAGCTAGCTGAACCCTACAAGTTATACCCTTCAGACATTTCCTTCCCTTTCACTTAAGGGTTATGTTTAGTATTAGTAATAAGACAGCCCTGGGAAATGCACTTAACACCTGGTTGAAGACTGGCGATGACTTAGCCAAGGATCAGGCTGAGGCTCCTCCCTGGTACTCAGAGTTTGAGGCTTTCATGCTGCTTATCTGTTACATGCTTAAGGAGATATGTTGCTCCTTAAGAGAAAAGCAGACTCTGCAGCCAGAAGGTGGGACAGTTGTTTTCTGAATCACCACTAATTAGCTCTTTGGGGACTTTTAATTCCTTGTTTAGAAGATAGAAAGAGCACTGCCACGTACTTAGGAGACACGCCTTATTACCTGCATTGCTACTGTGTAGGAGCCATACTGAGACATTCAAGCAGATGCCCTGTGCACAGCTCAAATCCAGGGAGGAAAGTTGACCAAGGACACCAGTTGCTGAGCCCCATTGCTATATTCATGCTGGACCCACACATCCAATGGTGGTGCCCATCAGATGCCTGGGATTGACACAGCTCTGGGAGACAGCAGATTCTTCTGATCTTGTCTTTGTGACCCTCAAGGCCCTGCTGCACCATCCTGGGACTGTATCGAGTCTCAAGATTCTTCTAGCCAACTTTTCTCTCTCCTCCCTCCATCCCATGTATGTGTATGTGATTCATATTGTGGTCTGACAGAGCTCTGCCTCCCCAGCTCTTGTCTTCACACAGGCATCTCCACTGACAGTTTCTTTGTCATGTTTAATCTAATCTTGATGTCTCCTCAGAGGGACTTGGATTTATGCACATATCCCAGGCACCTGAGAATTTCATCTCCAACAGAAGCACTGTTGGCTTCCATGAGTCCAGGTAGTTTTATCCACTTTGAATTCAAAGGCAAGAACTGACGTATAAAACTGGTTTCAGAGAACCTGTTGAGTTCCTGGATTTTTCTCTGTGTGCAGAACTCACTTTATTCCTGGAACATGCTGCCTTTCACTTCTCACTGTGTGATCTGTGTACAGCACTCCAGGTAACAAGAGTTGACATTTATTGTTAAACTTGCCTCTTGAATCACTCCGAGGGAGACCATAAATGTCTCAGATGNGATTCCACACAGAGCCCAAGATGGCAATATTATCTATGTGTGCAATTATGATTCTCTCATCCCTCTCAAAGAATATAAGTGCTGGAAAGAGACAGAAACCTTCTTCTTCGGTAAAGTGGGGTGATCAGTAAATTCATATAAGCACTGTAGGGTCATGAAAGCATTATCCCAGACCAGTTTCTGTAATCAGAAGCTCTCCCCTAGACCAAGACTTGAAATGACCTGGCCACATTCCAGTAGTTATATTTGGTCTTCCATCTGGGGCAGGTAGTTGTACTAAGGTTATTATGATCTTCTGTTCTGGAGACTGAATNCTGAGCCTTGCCTTTGNTAGGCATTCTACCACTGAATGCATCCCCAACCCCTATACTGAAGCTCTAATGCTACATTTAATCTTTTGTATACCATTCTTCACATGACTTTAGTTCATATGCTNCAGGAAAGGCACAAAACTGCTTTTATAACCAGTGCTTATCTCTTAGTATAGTGNCACTTAATTTCATATACANNGAAGGAGATTTGTAGATAGAACTGTGTGTTCCAATTTCTTTGTTCGCCTTTTGCCNTTATTCCTTAAGGGAGGAATTTGTGTTTTGTATTTTATTTTGTAGCAGATGCCAGAATTTGATACAAATATTCAGTCAGTCAGAGAAGANTTGTCCACTCACAACCTCTCCATCCTTGATAAAATGCTTTTGATNTAGCTTCCTTCTGCATGAGGCCAAGGACTTTAAAAAACTTTTTGCTTCTCATAGAAGNATCACATGTGTGACTTCAGAAAACAACATTGTTGCCTATTATTCTGGATTTTGGTTGTACTTTGATTGTCCCTGAAGGTCTGAATATAGAGTCTAAATGTAGCTGAAAGGAGGTGGGATCTTTAAGAGGTGTGGCCAGTGANTGGTCCTTGGTGGCATGCCCTGGAGGAGTTCATGGGACTCCATCTCCTACTCTGCCTCTCNGATTCAGTTTGAAAGATATTCTTGTGCATCCCTGGTCTCCACCACCCTCCCCAGAAGCCAAAGCAATGTGACTTTGCATTTACAGTCTCAGACTTGCACTTACAACGTGTGAGCTAAGCAAGCCTTTCTCTAGACTCTCTCTAGAGTTGCCTCGGGCATATTTCTGTAGTTATATAAAACTGACTAAAGCATTCACTCTTCAGTGAGGGTAAATATTGCTCTCAGAACTTATTTATCTGGTGGGCAGACCTGAGATTCCATGTACTCATTTTTTTTTCAAAAATTTTTGTTTGAATTTGGTTCAGCAAATGTTTATTTACTACCTGCCATTTCCCCAAATGCCAGGGATGTGGAGTAATGTGGGAATGAACAAAATGGACAATGGTTCTTGCCTTGCTGAACTGTACCCTAGCGGAGTGTACGGATAGTACAGGCAAATATGTGATTAGGTAGCTTCAGTATTTCTGATGGATCAACAGTTGGGGTGCCACAGAGAAGGG
>LZPO01117118.1:164564-176963 GCA_001675575.1 Neotoma lepida
TGGACATTGTCAACAGGAATTTGGCTCTGTGAATGTGGAATTCATAGTCAGGTCCTGGACAAAGGGATGCAGTAGTGATTGGACAATGATATCTGAATGGTCTTAGAAGCTGTGTGTGTAGATAAATATCCAACAGAGAAATAAAAAGAGGTGGCTAGACAGGATCATAGGGTGGGCTTTGTCTGGTCTGACAGTCCACAGTGCTCTGGACTGAAGTTTTTATGATGGCTTATTTCTATTGTTCTGTATGCTGCTACAGAAAATATCATACTGCTGTGTCTTGATGTCCTTGAATAACTATGAGGATATTATGCTTCACAATCATGCAGGGAAAGGGGGAGGTTGTATCTTAGGTACCCATCACTATGGCCCTGGCCTTTCTTGGTTCTGATGTGCCCATTCCCATCATCTTACCTGATGCTGTGCCTCAGTTGTCTCCTAGAGCCCCTCTCTATTCCTCATCTTGGTCTGTATAGAAGAGCTCTCCTCCATAGACAGGGCTGGAATTTATCAGGAGCTCAAATATTCCAAGAAACATTGTGTGGAATCCTGTAAAGCATAGGCATGAACACACTTTCAGAGCACAGCTTCTAACCTTAACTGCTGATAACCCAGCCCTAAAGGCACCTGTCTAGTTATCCTTGCAGAACCTNCCTTCCTGTGTTTGTCATTTCTCAACAGTACCAGGCCCACTTCAATCGCATTCTTAAAAAAATCCTCCCTGTGGGAGGCCCGGATCCTTCTGTGGTGCTTTGAAGCTAATGAGGTTCTTTTGCTCACACATTTCCATAGCTCACGCTTTAGACTATGGTGGCCCACTAACCAGCCTTTTAGTCTACACTGGCCCTGCACTGGAGGTGGCAGAATGCTTTTAATCACAGCAAAGAAAGCCAGGGTCAGCTCCTCATTCTAGACCTGGAGCTGAATATCATACACACACACACACACACACACACACACACACACACACACACACACACATATATATATGGCATCTGAATGGTCTTAGAATGACATCTTAGAATGGTCATATATACTAGAATGACTCATTATAGCAGAGGCTGAGGAATAGCTATCTAAACTGGCTACATGCTGTGGAGAACTTTCTGACTCTGAGGAAAAATGAAACTTTNTGGTGGCTGTCCTAGTTGACATCTTTATTTTTTTAAAGATGAGAAAATAAATCACTTTCCTAGAATACTCTAAGTGCCACATTGCCTGGAGCAAGGGCAATGGCTAGATGACTTCTCAAGGTCTTCCACAACCCAAGGATTTTTATAGCNACTCATCTAGGAAATTTCCTCCCTGAGGAAGTGTCCTCCCTACATGTAAGACCTCCAGGACCTTGCTTCTAGCCNAGTGTCTGGGTTCTGGTGGGGTGTGCTGCTGTTCCTCATTGTGAACTATAATACCTCTCTGATACCAGGAGCTTCAATCACCAATATAAGCAAATCCCCACTTCCCCTAGCTGTTTGTGTGTGGTATTCCCTGGGAGAAATGATCTGGTTCATTCTGCCCCAGGGAACATCAAGTATTGGTGTTGGGTGTCCACCTCTCTTTGGGGCACAGGGTATAGACTTGGAGATGTAGATGCTGAAGCCATCATGGGCTACGCACTTAGCAACTGGGTNAAACCCCTTCAAGTCTGTTGAAAGTTTCCCCTCCTGTAAAGTTTTGATAACAGTACCTCTGTCACAGAAGTGGGGTGATTTATCTGTGTTGTATATTCTGTCCTTGTCACCGGGCGTCACTATAGATGCTTGCTGTCCTGCAGATGTTGTCATTAACATACCTTTTCTGTCTATAGAATGATGAGCCTGGGTGAAGAAGGTCTCTTTCATCTTTGAGCACCTGAGAGGCTCTTCTTTGCTATGGCTTTCCTTATGCTGGCATCTGTTTCAGCTCTGTCACTGTCCCTTCTTTTCTGTGGGTTCTCTGGAACTTCCCCAGTCAAGAGGCCTGTGGGGTGCTGTTTGCCATACTGAATTTCCTCTGCAATGCACAGGTTCCTTCTGACCACTCACATCCCACCTGGTGGTCCTGTGTTTAATGAAGGATCCTGTCAGGTGTCCAAGTGCATACCTCCTCCTCCTCCCTGCAAGCACCTCAGCAGTGAGGCTGCCGAGTACCCACAAGCCCCGGAGCTGTTCTTCCTCTGACAAAGTCGCTTCCAAGCTTTGCATCGTAGATCATCTTGGACTTTATTTGCACCACCATTGAGCTGGAAAGGAGACCAAGATAGCCTGCAGTTCCCTCCTCCTCAAAATCCAGCACCCCTAATAAAACCCCCTCCTAGTCTTATTTTTTTCCTATTGTGATCCTAATGCTCAAATGAAAATGAGGCTGTGCCTTTGATTTTCACTCCTTTGTCAGTTTTCCAGTGGCTGCCAAGCTCGGAGCGGCAGGGACAAGCCTCAGCAACTCCTCTAGCTGGAATGTGATGATGGCAGTTCCTGTCACCTGACATGCATGCTATGTGATGTCCTCTCAGGGCCCCTTTGTTAAGCCCCAGGATGAGCTGACTAAATAGCTTTTAGAGCAGTGAGTTTGGAAGGCTGTTGGGGCTGAGCTCTTCTCAGCAGTGCCCAGGCATAGACAGGCGAAGCAAGGAACTCCTGAAGCCAGGGTGCATGGCATCTCCTTCCCACCTTCACAGTGCTACAGGTCTGATTCAGTTCCCCGATCACCATGAGAATGCAATTCTAATAATGTCCTCATTTATGCAAAGGNGCTAATAATTTATTACACTGACCTTATCAAGGGCATTTCCATTTTCGTGAAGACCACCTGCAATGTGGTTCATCTCCAGCATGTCACTCTAATGAGGGGTTTCAGGCAGTCTATTGGCTGCTTGAGAAAAAGTATTACTTTCTGAGGAATGTCTTCCTGATGATTCTCAAACCTCACAGCATGCGTAGAAGGGGGACAAGAGAATATAGTTGTATTCCAACCTGATTCTACGCACACACACACACACACACACACACACATGTACACACTCACCCCTCATGACACACAAACACATACATATCATGCACATCACTCTCACAGCACCCCACAGTACACATATATTAACCCCACATCCCCAATACCATACCACCCCCCAAACACCTACACACTCCATGAACCATGCCATAAACACATACACACATACACACCACACATACACACCACACACACACTGTAAATACCCACTCAAGATACATATAGAGCACTCCATACCTCACACATTCATATACCCATATACCATATTACACATACACTGTACACACCCACACATGCCATACCATGCTCCCCATATACACATACCATATCACATACCACTCACACACATATCACACACACACACTACATAACATATAACACACAAACTCATGTACATCACACCACCACACAATATACATATAAACACACACACAGAGTATATACCCACACATGATACATGTACAACACACTCTATACCACACACACTGCTTATACCATATCACATATACAGTATAAATATCCATATACCACACCCCCACACTCCATGCATACCATACCATGCCCTCCCATACACACACACTGCATATACTCATATACCATATCATATACACCAGACACACTATACCACACACACCACACACACACACACACACACACACACACACTGCAATACACACCATACCACACATACACTGCACACATACATGGCACAAACCTACATACCATATCACACATGCACTGCACATACCCACATACCGTATCATACAAACCACACCACCCCCACATACTTCACACATGCTGTATACACACTACAACCCCCATGCCACACTATACACATGACTTACAAACACACACCACATCACACATATGACACACAATCATCTACACACTGTGAGTGGGTTCCCTTTCAGTCTGTCACGGAGGGCTGTGTATGCAGTGAAGTCATGGTGATCCAAACTGACAGGCACTTGTTCTATTACTGGGCTGTTACCAAGCATTTCTCTTTTAAATTTGTGATTTACTGGTTCTATTCACCTCAGCTCTTCACTGAGGCAAAGAAGATTTTATTTGACATATTCAGCTCACTGTTCTGAAATTAAACTGATTTTATATTCTTGTTTTTCTCCCTAAGAACCACGTGTTTCCTGATCACCATGTCTGCATTTTCTGCTCAGGTTTTCCTCTCCTACCATTCTCTTCCTGTCTGCCTTCTCCTTCTCTTTCCTCTTTCTATCCCATTTTCTCATCTTCCTTCCTTTCTCTCCCTTTTCTTCTTCCTTTTCCATTCTTCTTCCTTTTGCTCCGCCTCCTCTTCTCCCTGCCCTCATTTCACTCCACACTTTTCCCTGCCCCCCCCCATCCCTCCACACAGTCTCTCCCTTGCAGGATCTTGTATAATCCCTCCTGCTCTGGGGTATAAACTGAAGCCCAAGCAATGTCACCAGTGAGCAGATCATGGTTGTGGCCTCTGTGAGAGTCAGCTGTGGTCCTGGCCTCTGGCTACTGAGTCTCTGTGTCTTCCTCTTTTCTTTTCCTTGCTTAGACATCACGTTCTTGTGTGCTTGGCAGTTTCCTTTGGATTTATAGACTCCTGCCTNGGGAGTTATTCTAGTGGAGAGTAACTGCCTGTGTGCCAGGGATGGAAAACTTTGTCTAACCTTATTAAATTACTTAGCTTGTCCTGCTAACNTGAAGATATGATTTGGATTTAGTGGGGCCTGAAGCTAAAACCGGGAGAAGAATATAAAATTACCAATGAAATATATTATAATATAAATATGTTTAGGGCCTTCAAGAAAGGAAAGAGCCCTAAAAATTAAGTTTCACCAACTTCATGATGAATTGATTCATTTTACAGTGGAGTCATCGTAACACCCTGAGATGCAGCACCTACCCTAAAGTAGGCATCTGTCTGTTAGCCCACTGTTAGTCTCATGGTTGCCTGTACAGCCCTAATGTCGTATTTGGTCCTGACTCATGACTTTCTTTCCTGATGCTAGCCTCTCAGACTTCTTTCTGTCCCCAAATTTTGTGTCTCCCAACTACTTCTTTCCTAGACTGGATGAANTTCCTGGACATTGCTTTTAGATAGAGATACAAATTTCCTGTTGCCCTCTGAGCATCCCAAATTCTATTTAATTTCCNTGGCCTGGGGTAGAGCTTAGATCAGGCCATCTTGTTAGAATGGGAGGGGGTCTGGATATAGTTTGTTTCTATCTATAGTAAGTGCAAGCTCTGTTCTTGGCTCCATCCATGACCTTAATCAAATGTCAACTCCTTCATCCTGATGGAGATAAACGTCACCTTTCTCCCCTCACTGAACTCTGAGCTTTGCAAGCCTGTAGACTGTGTGGGCGAGATCCCTGCTATTGCACCAAGGCGTCAAATCTGAAATTACAGAAGAAAGGAGCTAAGGATCAGAATGGCTCCAACGATGAGGTCACAGAACACTTGAAAGCCAAGTCATCCAATTTGAAGTTGGTCTCTAGGAAAATGGAACCCACTGAAGGATGCTGAGTAGAGAAGAGCCAGCATGGCTTCTCCTTCCAAATGCCTCTTGCTTACAGAAGCCNTTCTAGAGCTAGGAAAAATGGTACACCACCATCTCAAGTGAGAGCCTAGAGTAGTGTTGACAGGAGGGAAGATGAGAGAGAGAGACAGAGAGAGACAGACAAAGGCTTTAAAAAAATCTTCAGGAATGGGGCTGACGAGATCGTTTAGTGTTAGCTGCCAAGCCTGAGGACCTGAGTTCTATCCCCCAGAATACCATGATGGAAGTAAAGAAACAACTCCTGTAAATTGTCCTCACACACACACACACACACACACACACACACACACACACACACACGCACGGGGCTTCATAAATAAGTAAATAATAATAACTTTAGGAAACAGGGTAACTGGGTGATGAAGTCAGAGCTTGAAATTCTAATCGCAGTCCCTGTCAGGGTCTTGCAAGGGCTCCTTTTCCTGCCCAACCTGCCTCTGTCTCATCTATCTTCTAGCAATAAGAGAAAGAAAATAGAGAATGAATTCTGCATTTCAGTTTGTGGTAAGATGAGCTGTGCTTGCCTGATGGGTTGGATTACCAAAGAGAGCCATGGCAAAGTCAGAGGAGATGGAAGGCAAACAAACAGATTCAGGCTTTTACTGTCACTGGGGGGCTTCGCTNTGGGACTCCCCAGCTGTCTCTCATGCCCAGCGGTGTTTCCACTTGCTTTCTCTCCCAAGTTGTTGATTTAGATGGTGGCCTTGCTTCTCCCTTGGTGTTTATGACAATGGGTGAGATGCAGCTCTCGGCCCATGAAGCATTGTAATTCACCGTGCTTGAAGCTTCCAGTGGAAGAAGCTCCGATATATAAAGTCTGTCTTGGAAACCAAGGCCTTCTGGATTCTAATCAGAGAGGCTCCGTCTTTGCTTCTCAGAGGCTTTTACGACCCATGCTTGCCTGAGATGAGGAAGTTCCTCACTGTCCACCACCAGGTAAAAATCCAGGAGAGGTGATTCAATTTCACAGGCCATAAAGTTATATGTCCACTTCTCCCTCTTCTTTTTCTTGTTTATTATGGTGGAAAACTTCCNCGTTCACTATCTATATTTTGTCAGCTGGTGGAAATTGTTTTATCTTGCATGTTTCGTTTGCCACCCTCTCTCTTCCTGGCCTTGCTGGCTTCTCATTCTGTCCCTCACCAGAGTCTTTAAATCAAGGCTGGCTACTGGCAGATGAAAGCAATCTGTGGGACAGGCCCTGGGAGGCATTCCCTCAGGGAGAGATTTGTGGGGAGAGAAAGTCTGAAAGGGCAGCCATTGCAGGGGCAGAAGAAACTACTTAGCTTCTATTTCCCCTTGGACTCCTAAAATTTGCATATATAAACAGAATTCTCATGTCCAATATGATAAAATAACAACAATAACTAGTTCCAATGTTTGTTACTCCCTTAGTTCTAGAAACCCAGTATGGAGGCATGCCCCTGTGTCTGCTTTGCTCACAGCCCCCTAAGAAGGTGTTCTTCATTATCAAGTGTCTATTAGTTCCCATGGCCATGACTGATTAAACTAGGAATAAGCCTTTAACCAAATGGTTATTTGACCCAGGACCCACTTGGCCCAGCACTAAGATAGCCAATGGCAGCAGATTCTCCCTGGGACTTGCCCCACCCCTTCATTATGAAAAATCACAAACCTTCAGAAAGACTGTAAGAATTACACTTAAATACCAACACACCTTCCACTGGATTCTNTAGTGATAATTTCCTGTGCTTTAGCACATGTCCACCATTCTAGGCATCTGCCCATACGTTTTTCACTTTTCATTAACAGCAAGGTAAGTTGGGACATCACACCATTGGGTGGTGAGTCTGTTGGTAGTTGGTGAAGGGCTCCAGGGAGGAGGGTTTGTGTAGATGAGGAGACGGAAGACNGAGGTGGGGTCTAGAGATGAACACATGGTAGATCTCTTGCCGAGAAGAGGAAATGAACACGAAGCCTAAAGAGAAGTAGAGTCCTGTGACTGGCAGCTGAGAATGCAGACGACATCTGTTTGGGTTGCTGGATGGAATTTTATTTTAAATGAATCTTGGCTTGAGAGCTGGGCAAAATTTCCAACAATTTCTGAAATGGCCTTAAACATATTTCTGCCAGTATTTTTGTTTTTATTATTTTTCTTGCACATAAGGTATTTTATTCCCAGTGTTTTAGAAAGGCTACATACCTAGATACCAGTACCTCACAGTCCCTTTTTTTTTCTTGTTTAGTGTAATGAAACAGAGTTAATGGGCTTTGAGTCTTTTATTACATAGTTGATAGTATTCCTCATGGCTGATTGCTTGTTTTTCAAAACATCTCAACATTTCTATCTTAGCTACTCAAGTTTGAAAGTGGTAAGGATTATTCTTTCCAAATTGTGTCAAATATGAGAACTCAAACAATAGTACAATAATGACAGCACAATATTGTTTTTTAAAGTTGCCTGGATATCTCAAGTATTATAATTATTTTTATTTTTATGTGTGTGTGTGTGTGTGTGTGTGTGTGTGTGTGTGTGTGATATTAGGGATCACATTACGTAGGCAATCTCTCTACCACTGAGCCCTATGTCTAACCCTTCAACTTAGAAAAAAAAATGTTCAAAAATGTTCCATTGCAAATGGTTGTGGGTATAGCTACAAAGATTATTTGTTTTTCTTTTCTCTTTAAAAATTATTCATTTTTTGAGAATTTCATATATGAATACTATATTTACATAATTTCCTTCTCCTCTTTCCTCTAACTCTTTCTTTGCCTCCTCCTTACTGCTTCTAAAATTCATGGTCTTTTATTCTCTAATTATTATTATATATATTCACATTTACATTTATAAATACCACCTGCTGAGTTCATTTAATGTTGCTCATGTATATCTATGTTTAGACTGTATACAAGACAAGATACCTTGACCCCCCAAGAATAGATGGAGAAGAAATTGAGAATCTTAGAAGTTAAGTGCATTGGCCAGAGGCTTCTTTGGTAACTTAGAAAGATCATCATCCTTGGCAGTAGGAAATTAGAGACATTTGAGAAGCAAACTTGGATCTAATAGTGTGGGTCATAATGTTCCACATATTCAATTTTAAGCCATGCTAAGATCAGGCCTTGGTGCAAAAACATTAAAACATGAGGTATAGTTACAGAAATATTTGGGTGATGTGGGGAACTCCTCTGCTGACTCCCTGAACCCTTAACTTTGCAATTGTTGCCTACCCATCCCTAGTAGGAGATAGTTCTTCCCCTGTTTGAGAAGTCAGCACAGAGGCTTTCCCCACACAGGGCAACAGGCACCATGTCAGGAACTGCCAATGCTTTCTTTCCCAGGTGTCAAGCCAGTTACCAGTTAATAACAGTGTAACTCTAGGGACGTATTGCTGAACTTCACTAGGATAGATGGGCTGAATCCCACAGCGGATGCAAGGGTTAGTCAACTCTACAGGCAGAAGCCAGAAAACCTTGGAAATGAATATTGAAAGTGTCCAGGGATGAGGGAGCATTCACTTATATGGGGCCCTGCCTGAGGATCTAGTTTTACATCCTGGAAAGTTTCCAAGTGGTTCTCAGAAACCTGTAGAAAAGTAAGTTTATACAAAGCAGAACAGAAATGTCTGTGTTGCTGTCAAGATGGTAGAGGACGGGAAGTGACTGTTGGACTGGGTGTTATTAGAGGTCTGAAGACCAATTAAAAACGTTTTAGAGGAATACCAAGAGAATACACTATTCTCAGGAGTCATCAAGAATGTGCTGAGAGGTGGGGTATAGCATCGTTTCTGTGCCAGCTCTCCTTTGCAGGGCATGGTTGACAATAGAAACGGCTATCACAAATTTTGATCATAAACGTCAATGCTCCAGTGGAGGAGGAAGCTCATGAGCCTCAATCCTACAATGACTGATAGGATTAGAGGGGCAAGAGTGGGCATTGACTTATGAGGGCTTAAGGGGATGTGTAAATATACTTGGAATACTAAGAGGAAGATAGATGGGCAGCCAAGGAGGAGGGTTCTGAACATAAACAATCAAACCTGGTAGGAGTAGAAAGCAGGAGGCTCCAGCCAGCCCATCAATGAAGTGTCAGGACTCAGTGCATGGATTTTGGACCTTAGACCAGAAGCTGTTGAATGAAGCCTTGGCCAAGTCTGCAATACAGATCTCTAATGTTACAGTGAGCATGTACTAGGAATTTTTTCCCCTAATGAAACTTTGTCCTGTATTTATATATACTGGTNGAGAAATGCTGATACTTAAATATTACTGAGATTAGACCTAGGGTTTGAATTGACTTGAGAACCAAAGTGTTATCCCAGCATCCATAGCAAAATGGGGGCACACGGATACCAAGAGATAAATGAACTCAGGATTAAAAATGTCTAACCAAGCCTATTTCTTGAATTGCCAAATTCATCTAGTATTAAAATTCTTCNTAGTTGGCGTATTCTGTACACTGAGTCTACAGCCCCTAGGGTAAGGGNTACTGTTGTGAGGAATGCAAAGTAGAAGCTTCTGGAACTGTGCCTTTCCCACAGCCAAGAACAATACTACCTTCTAGAGGGCAATGATGGAGACTAAATGCCTCCTGGGTCTTTCTCTCCAAGCTCTATTTAACCTGTTGTGGAATCTGAAGAAACCAGATAAATTTCTGGAGACAACTGTAGACCAGAATTCATATGGTAAGTTGCCCAGCTCTGACTAATGGTCATGCTAAATATGGTATTGTTTTAGTTAGGGTTTCTAGTGCTGTGGTAAACATCATGACTAAAGGTAACTTGAGGAGGAAAGAATTTATTTCATTTTATAACTTGGAGTCCATCATC
This sequence comes from Neotoma lepida, assembly GCA_001675575.1. NCBI lineage: Eukaryota > Metazoa > Chordata > Mammalia > Rodentia > Cricetidae > Neotoma > Neotoma lepida. The sequence continues at coordinate 174,891 of LZPO01117118.1, forward strand.
CAGGAGATTCAGGGTAGGAGGANCTCTAGGCAGGAACCTGGAGCCAGGAACTGATGCAGAGGCCATGGAAGAACGCTGCTTACTGGCTTGCTCTCTGTGGTTTGCTCAACCTGCTCTCTTATAGCTTCCAGCACCACTAGCATTGGGGTAGTACAGACCACAGGGAGCTGAGCTCACCCACGTTAATCATCAATCAAGAAAATGCACCATAGGCTTACCTACAGGCCAATCTGCTAGGGGCATTTTCTCAACTGAAGTTCTGTCTTCCCAAGTGACTCTCACTTGTGTCCAGTTGACATAAAGCTAGAGTACACACTGGTCCACCTGCTAANTTGGCAAATTCTTTTCTTACTCATCAGAAAAGAGGGCCAGAAGTTGTTCATATTGACAGCCCATAAGTAAATCCATTCCTGCTTCATATCTGGACTTGTATTAACTCTCCCATTATACCATATCTTTATGATGTAATCTGAAGGACTTGGTTATATCTCAGGGCTTCACATTCTAATACGCCAGTGATATNCTGATTAGATGGTGTTAGCAAAGCAACCACTATTCTGGAGATCTTCATAAGATAATGCACTCCAGGGGATAAGAGATGAACTCCAGAAAGATAAAGCAACTGGCCACTTCATAGGAGGTTTTCTGTCCAGTGATCATGAGTGGATCAAGTAGAAGCACACATTTTAGTATCTTACACCCTGTTATAAATAAGAAAACATAGTGCTTTGTCAGTCTTTTAATTCGGGAAAGGCTGTGTTTCACACCTAAGCACACTCCTTCTTTTCATGTCCTGGGTGATAAGGAAAGATGTCAACTCTTAATGGCACTGTAGCAGGTAGGAGCTCTAGATTAGGTCTGAGCTGGGTAGACACAGTAATACTTCTTGGACCCAGTGACTTCACAGACACNTGTTAGCAAAGCAACCACTATTCTGGAGATCTTCATAAGATAATGCACTCCAGGGGATAAGAGATGAACTCCAGAAAGATAAAGCAACTGGCCACTTCATAGGAGGTTTTCTGTCCAGTGATCATGAGTGGATCAAGTAGAAGCACACATTTTAGTATCTTACACCCTGTTATAAATAAGAAAACATAGTGCTTTGTCAGTCTTTTAATTCGGGAAAGGCTGTGTTTCACACCTAAGCACACTCCTTCTTTTCATGTCCTGGGTGATAAGGAAAGATGTCAACTCTTAATGGCACTGTAGCAGGTAGGAGCTCTAGATTAGGTCTGAGCTGGGTAGACACAGTAATACTTCTTGGACCCAGTGACTTCACAGACACAGTGGTACTGGAGGTGTAGAAAAATGCATATTGGCGTTTTTGGCAATCCCTACAGGGAAATCATAATGCAGGTTCNGAGATCATGGAGGTAGGCCCTGCCAAACATAAAATGGCATTATATAACTTGTGATGAGAAGTTCCTGAGATACCATTGGGTCTCAATAGCTATGGAACTCTAGAATGTGGGATATCTAATGAACATATATCCTGAACTTCCCACCACTAGTTGAGTTCAACCAGACTCCCTTGTAGTAGATAACTGTTCTGTCTATGACCTTNAAGCACCACCCCTAGAGATGCAGCAGGTAACTGCTCCACCTGCCTATGACCTTGAAGTACATGCCCTTGGGACATAGCCTCTCAGTGGCCCTTAAGACCTGAGATGGATANAGGCATCGCTCTCTTCTTCCCTCGTGGGACTTGGATGCAGGACTGATTCAGGCAGCCGGAACAGCATTCCAGAACCTGTGTTGATTCTGTTCTGTACAGTGAGTTTTTCCCCTTAAAAAATTCTTTGCCCTTTAGATAGACTCCATGGATTTCTTGAACCTAGCATAAATCATCAGTAAGAAAGGGAACGGTGTAGCCAAGATGGAGCCTCAGCCACTGAGAGGACAGTACATTGTGTGAGCAGGAAGCTGAGACCCCTGTGTGCCCCACAGAGTGCACAGGCATGCCTCCTTCAGCTCTGCTGCTCTTGTCTCTCCTCCACCTAGGATGGCTGAACTGCTCAAGTCTCATTCCTACAACGGTGGCAGAAGTGAAGGGTGCCGGGTTTTTCCATC
>LZPO01117119.1:14153-38284 GCA_001675575.1 Neotoma lepida
CCTGATAGCTAAGGATGTTGAACATTTCCTTAAATGTCTTTTGGCCATTTGAGATTCTTCTGATGAGAAATCTGTTTAGCTCTGTAGTCCATTTTTTAATTGAATTATTTTATATTTTACTGTCTAGTTACTTGAGTTCTTTATATATTTTGGAGATCAGCCCTCTATCAGATGTGGGGTTGGTAAAGATCTTTTCCCATTCTGTAGACTGCCTTTTTTGTCTTATTGACAGTGTCCTTCACCTTACAGAAGCTTCTCAGTTTCAGGAGGTCCCATTTATTAATTGTTGCTCTCAGTGTCTGTCCTACTAGTGTTATATTTAGGAAGTGATCTCCTGTGCCAATGCGTTCAAGAGTACTTCCTACTTTCTCTTCTCTCAAGTTCAGTGTAGCTAGATTTCTGTTGAGTCTTTGATCCATTTGGACTTGCGTTTTGTGCACGGTGACAGATATGGATCTATTTGCATTCTTCTACATGTAGATATCCAGTTATGCCAGCACCCATTGCCATTTGATGAAGATGTTTTCTTTTTTCCATTTAACTACAACATCTTTAAAACAAACATTTTCCTATTTTCATCTTGAAAAGAGTACTAGAAGAACAACTCCAAGTCTATTTTTTGCATTTTCAGTTGTATTTCCATGCTTCTCAGAGATTTTGTGTATTAATATTGAAAGTTAAGACTTTAAGTATATTTAAAAATATTTTTAACCATAGTATATCAAACAATTGAAAAAATTAAAATCTCTCAAGAAAATAAAATACACAGCCTTAAAAATAATTGCCTGAGAAACTGAACAAGCAATCTCTCACAAATTAACCTTTAGCTAACTTAGTGCAGCAAAAGCCCTTCTTCTCATTGACTTAATTGAAGTTTTTTATTTTATTGTCTTCAAAATCACACAAGTCATGCATAACTATGTAATTGTAAAAGATTCAAAGCACACAGAAACATGTAGGAAAAAAACGGTCTCCCTCTTTCATCCACCACTTGCCTCACTCTCCTCTCCCTTCCCCAGATACAACAATGCTGAAATGCTTGGGGTTCTGGCAGCCACTCCCCTGGGCCAGACAATGATCACCCACTATGAATGTGGGGCATTGTTCTTTAGCTTTCCAGACCCTGGAAGTATGAAAGAATCTTTAGCATCATAGAAACACGAAAAGATTTTCTTTTAATTAAAAGAGAGTAAGCTAGTAAAATTAAAATTAAAATTAAACCAATCCAACACCTGTCACAGAGTGAGAGGGACTATGCACCCATCATTCTGTGATCATGATGATCACAAAGTCTTTGGAACCCACCTTCAGGATACATTTGGTGACCAGCATGTTTAATTTTAAAGTCTCAGTAGTTTCATTTGGTAGCTAAAGAGACAAATGCCATCCTTCATGATACAGCAAGAGGAGACCCTGAGAATGATTGTTCTATTTTGCTTGAATATATAATATAAAATTTAGTATTATTATTGTTATTATTATCATTATTATTATATAGGAGTGTGTTTAGAAGTAGCATCAGATTTTCCTGGAAAGAAATATCTAGGGAGCAAGGAGAAATAATTATTTTCTTTGTAGTTAAAAAGAAAAAAGTACTTAGTTGAGTTCTTATTCTCATTATTTCTATGCCTCACTCTACTCAGGGAGGGACTGGACCACTTCCTGCTCACAGACTGAGTTGGCTAAGGAGGGGAACTTGACATTGACTTGATAATTTCTTCTTTTGTTGTATAATTCTAATCTAATCTCTATGTGACAGCTGGATGCAGAGAAGAGTATATAATTTAAAAATTCCTTAGATGTGCCTCCCCTAAGAGTATTAAGTTCAAGCCCTTCATTTCCACTACTGATTTTCATCTTTAAGCTGATGCTGTCTTGATAATACCACTCATTATCTTGATATAAACATGGAGTGTTTTTGAATTATCAGAGGAAATTTTTATTTATATCACATAGAGTGGTTCTTAAATTAGCCTTAAAGATTATCTTACTCTTTACTTTCATTTACCATATAAATTACATTAATAAACTGACCACATCTTTCTGCATACATTTCCCCTTTNTTACCCTTCTCTTTTTATAGCTGGTGAAATTTCATCCAGATCTTATTACTCACCTCTTTGGATGTTAGCATCCTCTTTCTCAGTGAAATTAGCTACTCTTAGTACCTCTTCTTTCCCAAGTCAGTCCTGAATATTTTAATCTATGAGGAAGATGATAGCCTACGGATAGAAACTCCTGGCTCAGAGTTGTGGTACCACTCGCTTCTTATAACACATGACTCATGGGCCTGCCATTTGTCAGCTTGAGTTTCTTCATCTGTAGAGGCAGGACAAAATACTGTCTGCTACACTTACATCCTTGTGTTTGTTTTGAGGCTGGGAAAGGAGAAGAGTCTACTTAAAAATGTCTGTGGAACAATCACAGTGCAATAGTGTCAGACCCAGCCTGGGTGCTTGGGATGTGTTTTTAAATCCTAATTGAATCTATAGTGTCTAATCACCATTAGCAACCTCCAGAAGCTTTATTTCCTAAGACATACAGGCTTTGGAAAACTTCCTGGCTTAGAATCATGTTCCTGCCCTTTGCTCCTCAACTCCTCTCATCTCAGAGATCAGTCAGTACACGTAGGTCAGGCTCCAGGGAGTAGGTCTGAACTTTGTGATTCTGTCACTGTTGACAGAGTGACAGACACATAGGATAGGAAACATCCCCAGCAGGAGCTACCCTGAGCCTCCCTGTTGGGAATTTGATTTTTGACAGAAGACAAAGTCTCTTGTCAATGAATCTCTCCTCTTGAAAGAACCCTCACCTTTTTTCAAGTGAAGAAAGTCATGGCTGTGAAGGCTCCCAGCCTCACTTTGCTTCATATTCTCACTAAACCCTGTTGAATAACTGCTTGCGTTCTGTGAAATGTATACATGAGAAATAATACCTGCCTCATAGGGTTTTCTGGTATGCCTAAAATAATACTTCATTAAGTATTAGCCATTAATATTATTATTTTTATTATTATTGGGTAATATCAAACAATCTCTAGCATACATAGTAAGGACTTGGAAATATCAGTTATGATTTTAGGGGATTCAGTTTATAGAGCTGCAATATAATAATTATTTACAAATACAATTCACTTAGTATAGAACTAAACATGGATGATTAATAATTATTTGCTATTATTTGTATCATTCAAATGGTATTTTAAATAACAGGCTATGTGTCCTAGTTTGCTTATTATTGCTGTGATAAACACTAAGACCTAAAGCAACTTGGAAAGGAAAGGGTTTATTTGGCTTACATGTTCTTATCACAGTATATCATGGAGTGAAGTCAAGGCAGGAACTCAAATTTGTCAGGAACTTGACACAGCATGTATCAAACATTTCTACATAAATAGATGGAAAATGAATTCATTTTATTTTGCTTTGTTTTTGCTTTTCTGAGATGGAATTTCATTCTGTGGCCTGAATTTGTGGTCCTTTGGCCTCCTGATTGCTACAGTTAGAAGTGTGAACCACTACACTCAGTAAGAATGACTTCCTTTAGGGAAAATGTCTGAATGCTGTCAGTTAATTTTCTCTTCATTAATAGATGTTTAGGTTTGCTGAATTTTTCAATGAGCGGTCACAAACCACTTTAGACTCTACTTTTGTGAATACCTTTTTGTATGTTTATAGAGAAGAGATCTGCTGTCACAATAGCTCAACCATGAAGCATACTTAACCTTGGTAAGTTATAAACAATGACCATGGAAAGAGCTGAGCTGGTAGCTATGACACTCCAAGTTTTTCAGTTCCCTTCCCAGCGTATTATGTTATCAAATACTGAAATATTTGCCAATAAGATATTATGAGCTCATTTTAAGTTACACTTTATTGATTGTTACTAAAAATCATTTGCATATGTTTATTGACCATTTATATTTCCTCTTCTATAAATGCCTGTTTTCCATTTGCTCATTTTGTATCTGATTTACATGGTCTGTTTAAAGGAGGATACCTTCAGAGGGCCAAGAATTAAATTCTCTTCTTTCTTAGATCCATAATTTCTAGTCCTGTGTAAATGAAAATGGGTTCTTCCAGAACAACCAAATGAGAATTATAATGGGCTCTTAATTATAAATTTATACAGTGCTTCTCAGAGTGATCTCAGGAGCATCAGCCTCAAGGAAATTTTTTAGTATAACTATATTAGTTCTGAGGCCATCTCCAAAGTACCTAGCCAGAAACTCAAGGGGCAGGTTTAGCAAGCTGCAATTTGGTTTAACAAGCCCTCTTAGTAACTGAGTAGCTAGGCTAGACCATTCACAAAATAAAAAGTTAGCAATTCTAAAGCTATGTTAAGATTGGGATTAGAATTTTCTTCTTCAGTAAGTAGTTAACACTTGAAATTGTATTGGTACATACATCTTTAATTACAAGAAAGTTACAGTGAATATAAAAAGCCAGTCTCAAATATATTACATAATTCCATTTATAAGTATCCTTGAAGTGTACTCAAGATCCTCAAATAAGGGAGGACATTTTACTTTTGTCTCTCTGGGTCTGGGTTGCTAAACTCAATAGTTTGCAGTTCTAGCCATTTATTTGAAAATTTTATTTTCCTGTGTAGGTGAGTAGAATTCCATTGTGTGTATGTACCACATTTTCATTATCCATTTATCACCTAATTCATATCTAGGTTGCTACCATTTCCTACTTACTGTGAACAGATCAGCAATGAACATGGCCAAACAAGTATCCCATAGTAAGCCATTGAGTCCTTCGAAGAACAGGAGTGGTATAGCTGGATCATATGGTAAGTTCATTTTTAGCTTTTTGACAACCCTCCACACTGATGTCTATCATGGATATACCAGGTTTGCAATCACAATAGCAGTGATTGAGGATTCTTCTTTCCATACATCCTCTTAGGCTTTTGCTTAAGTCAGAACGGTCTCAGCCATTCTGACTGTGGTAAGATGAGCAATGGTAAATGAACTCAGGAGATATGTGCTCGCTCGCTCGCTCTCTCTCTCTCTCTCTCTCTCTCTCTCAGGTGTGTGTGTGTGTATGTGTGTGTGCGCGTGTGTGTGTATGTAACATGAAGATACCATCAATATGATCCCCCTCAATTATTCAAATGAGGAAATTGAAGAAAGAGAAGTGTAATAAAAGGCTAGAAGTTGGGTGTGGATGTAGGAGAATGTTTTGTCTGGTCCCACCCGGCTCCTGCGGCCGCTCAGACCCAAGTACACATGCAGAGGCTTATATTATTTATAACTGTATGGCCATTAGCTCAGGATTATTACTGACTAGCTCTTACACTTAAACTCATCCCATTTCTATTAATCTATATGTCTCCATGTGTTCCTGCTTCCCATTACATGTTGCTCCTTGGGCAGCTGGCTGGCATCTCCTGACTCAGTCTTCCTCTTCCCACAGTTCTCCTTGTCTGCTTATTCCGCCTATACTTCCTACCTGGCTACTGGCCAATCAGCATTTTATTTATCAACCAATCAGAGCAACACATATCCACAGCGTACAGAAAGTCGTCTCCATCATTTCCCCTTTTTTCCTATTTAAAAGGAAGGTTTTAACTTTAACATAGTAAAATTACATAAAACAAAATAGTTACCTAGTAAGAATTACAGTTACAATATCTAGTCTGTTTTTGTTCGGCAAAATTAAAGAAAATATTTTATCCTATATTTGTGAGTTTAAAGTTTTATATCTAATTTATCTTTTATCATAACCAAGGAAAATCATAACTATCTAGTTTTCAACTACATCAAAGACCCCAGAAGGATATAATATTACTTAAGAAAGCAGGAAATGCATTGTAAGCCACTTTCAAAAATCTAGAATGGCAGAGACAGCTGGTTGCCTCGACAGTTACCCAAAGTTCTTTTGCAATGTTGGGGCATCATTCTTTAGCCTACAGACCTAGAGTCTCTCAGATACTTCTCTCTATGCCCTGTAGAATGTCTGGTGGTTTCTTCTGCAAAGCAGGAACCTGAGGGACCATCTCGTCTTGCAAAGTTCAGTGGTCACCTTCCTATGAGTCCTGCTTGTCCAGTTTATATAACATATTATCAACAGTCGAGGCAAGAGCAGTTTGTTGCCCAAATGGCTGTTTTTGCCAAAAAGAAGATAAACTCCATATGGAGTGTCTTCAATGCCCATCTTTTTCTTTGAGTAAATCGGTGCTGCCAGGAGCAGACGTGTCTCACTGTCCAGAAAGTCTAATTTATTAAAACATTTTAAATACCATATTCTGTAGGTCTTTGAAGTGTTTAAAGATTACCTACCTAGTTGAAATATATCTATATATACCTAGAAAACTTAACTAACATGACTATAAGTTTGACTATCATAGAATACTAATTATTAATCTGTATTTCTTAATTATCCATTGCTATTTAAATGAGTTACATAAACATAATACCTTAAACGAGAGTAGAAATATATATACAGTATAACAAAATTAATTTTAAATTTGTATCAATAAACTAAAANGTATACCAATGTAAAACATTTTAAACAAGTTTCTCTTTAAAAGTAGGTTTGACAATCCACCCTTTTATCTTATCATATCTATATCCTATATTTCCATATCATATCCTCCCCCTTTTTTTAGAAAGATATTTACTATGACCAATAACAATTTGTAACCAACAACCTAAACAAAGACAAACATCTATAATTTATTTTTTGGGAATGTGGGAGTAGTTTTTTAGGTTACTTTTTGTTGGATGAGGGTGCTGGCAATCTTATGGGAATTTTGAGAAAATTAAGAATTATGATCAAGTCCTAGGAAGACCAGCTATAACTTTTGTTGATAGGTACCATCTGTTAAGGTTTAGGAGGTCTGGCTTGATCAAATCTGATTCATCTTAACCTGGAACAAATCCATAGCCTCTTGTTTTCTGTGGAAACAAAAGCAGAGCCTCTTTTTTAAAGCGACATATCCTTAGACATAAATTTTGAAATTAAGATAATTTTTAAATATACATATTGATTTAACTCAGCAGCTTTTACAATTAAATGTTTTTTGTAGTTAAAAATCCCAAAGACAACATAATCTACATTTTTTTTGTGTAATATCCATCTTTATGTGGCTTATTATATTACTTTTACTTTTTTTAAAAGACTTTATTTTTTAAAACTTTTTATTTTTTATAAAACGTTTTTTAAGTCTACATATATTTTTATATACATTGTAAACCATTTAAAGTTTTATTACATCTGAATCTGTTTTAATTTTGAGTCTATAATTTTTTTCTGACCATGAGAGATTTCATACTGTTCAACTGCGTGGCTAAGATTGAAGCCACAGCCCTGGCTGCTGACTCTGCCCATTTTAGCTTTTTCACATGGCTGAAGCATATTTACCGCCAGTTCTGGGGAAACCATACTTACCACCAACTTTGAGAAACAGAGGGTCTATGCCTCCAATCCAGCAGCGCGTAGACCAGAAACATTTTTTTTTTTTTTGTACTAACAAAAACTAAATCTACCATGCAGCCTGCTGTGTGACTTGTAGATGCCAGTGTGTACTGCGGTGAGAATCTGCTATGCTGTAGGTCAAGCACAAATGCTGAGGAGTCTCACGGCCTGCATGAGACAANAAGCAGAAACCTGGTTTTGGCTATGTTTTAGAATCTCTTATTAAGTTCTTTCAGGTTTTAGGTGGAAACTCTTGCCCCACGTTGTAGGAGAATGTTCTGTCTGCTGCACACTCTGTAGTGTCACAGTGTTGCATTCATCAAACTACACACCAGATAAACTTGCATAGAACCCCATTCACACATGCAGATAAGCACAAGTAAAATGGAATATGATTAAGCGAATAAATTGGTGCTGATATTCTGGTCTTAGTATTCTGCACTTTGAAGGATAATCACTGAGAGAAACCAGTAAGGTTTAGAATAGAACTCTCTGTGGCACTTGTCATAACTGAAAATGAGACTAGAGTGGTCTCAAAATTAAAAGTAAAATTAAACAATAATACTGGAAACCATGAAANGTTTTTATTTTACTAGATTTGGTTGTCACAAGTTCCTCCATATATCTATAGAAAACTGAGAAAATGCCCTGTGGTCATTTTCTGCATGAATGTAGCAAAATGTCCCAGTTCTCTTGAAAACCATAAGGTAAAATTGAAACAACTGGGGAAAAGAGACCATTTTAAACTTCATTCTATTTCTTCACATAGTATAACCTCCCAAGTTTCAGTATTATATCCTATATTAATTCTTCCTAGGTAATTATATAAGAGAGCTGTAAAATGCTTAAAGGGGAAACAGCATACATTTTCATTTTGAGAGTNTGGAGTTGAGTCTGGCTTTCATANAATGTTGATCCTCTCTGGGAAAGTAAAGCCTGGAACTAAAAACACNCCAGAGCACAACTTCTAGAGAGCAGACAGAAGGAGAATTATGGAAACCCCTGACTACATATAGGATTTCAGCTTTTTAATAATTGCAGTATACCATTGTTCAGCCTTCCCAACATTAAGTAAAGGCTTGTACTGTTAAATAGTCAAAGCAGACAGCATTTATACATCTCCACTAAGTGTTACAATTGTCACATTCTGACACATTTTGCCCTAGTAACAACCTGAATTAGTCAAGGCTGTCAGTTTTGTTTCTTTTGTCCTCTGGGCTTCCCTGAAGGTGGCACTTACGTTATGACTAGAGTAGTCTGTTTTTTGTCTTCTTCCTGAAGCCTTAATCTCAGGTCATCTTTTGACTTATCAGGTGGCTGTTTGAGACACTGAACATTTCTCCGAGGCTTGCATGGCCAGCATATTTTAACACATACTTTTCACCTATGAACTTTAAAATTATGAGCAAAAGTTGACAAAAAATATAGAATTGTTGTATATTCTAATTATAAATTTCCCTTTATTTGACAGGCTTTTTTCCAAATTTATCAGAGAACTTTTCATTCTATTAAATATTTTCTTCTAGGCCTTAAACCCTACTACAAAATTGAACTATACCTGGCAGTAGATATTACTATAATTATTTTTAAATTATGCTTGTTTACTTACTTGTGTGTCGNGGAATGGCATCGTGTACATGTACCACTGCAGATGAAGGTCAGAGAANAGATTGCACAAGTCATCTGTCCTCTTCTACCTTGGGGTTCCCAGGGATCAAACTCCGATGATCAAGCTTCACAGTGAACATCTATAGCATTGAGCCATCTAGTTGCCTCCATATTTATAATCCTTAAGCTGTAGTTACTAATTTCAGAAATTATCTTGTGGTTTATAAAAACTAAAACTACTTACACATATATGTATTCAAGCTACCGTTTACTTTTGCAAATAGTTTCTTCTGCATTGATTCCATCTCTTATAACACTAATATTTAAGTTGAGCAAACAAACAAACAAACAAACAAACACATTAGGTTTTACACCTTTGAGGTATAAATTAAACAGGGACTAGAGAATCTGTGTCTTCCTCTGGCCTGTCTGCCCAGGAAAAAGTTTGCTGTGCTCCCATGAGGAGGCGTTTGTCCTACTTCAGGCACAATTTTTTCACAGGCTTTTCTCTTATCTAAGCCTCTCTAGAAACCTTGCCTCTATTTCTGCTACTTTATCTAATTTGGAGATAAGCAGAGTCAAAAAACAAACAAAAGAGCTGCCAAAGAAATAATAGGGGCTTTTGTCTCCCTTCTGAATTCCTGCTCCTGAAAGTGGTCTAAATTAGAATAGTGAGTCATGCTTTTCTGTCCTTTGTTTAAGTGGCACCTGTTGTCTACCTTTGCAGGAAAGGGTACCTAGGAGAGTGATGACTCATGCTGCCTATCCCTCTCAAGGACTTTCAGCTGCCCATGTGCACATGCTCACACACATAATTAAAAGTAAATCTTTTTTTAAAAGAATAATTGATGCTATGGATTGCTACTGGTAAGCATGGGACGGGCTCATCCGATCCCTCTGGGGCTGGAGTTGCAGGAGGTTGTAAACTGCCTACTACTGGTGCTAGCAATTGAACTCAGGTCCTCTTCAGAGAGCTCTGTACAGACTTAACTGCTTAGCCATCTCTCCAGCCCTCACCAGAACTGTCTGGGACCTAGAAGTTACAAGGCTTGCACAGTCTCTGGGCAAGGACCTCATCAGACTTGAAATTCTCTGAGTAACTCAGGCACAGGATGCTGACACTGAGTATCTGCAGAAAGAGCTCTGGATTTCAATACATTCAAAGCAAATCATGTATGATTGATCAGAATAGAGAAGGCAGAATCACAAAGCATCATTCATTCTTTGTCAAGATGACATTTATGGGTATTCTGCTGCTATTTATTTTTGTCATAGAAGTGTGATGTTACAAATCTGTGATTCTATTTTATTTCTTTGGGAAACATCAAGTGCTCTTCGAGAAGACAGTAGCAGTTACCATGATCTACGGGACTAGGACTACTAAATTATTAACTCACAATCATATTTGATCCTCTCCTAGGGAAATAGGTGGTGTCATGTCTATTTCTCAGAAGAAACGTAGCTGTGGGAAGGCAAGGCAATTTATCAACACATAACTCACAGGCATGGAAGCATGACTTTCTTGAAAAAATTTCCTGTGTTTTGCAATACTACTCCAACATAGAATCACTGTATTAGTTCAGAACAAAATGCAGTGACTTAACCAGGCCAGAGCTATCATGCACACATCTTTGTTCCTGTGGATAAGTTTATTAATTCATCAAGTATTTACTGAGTGAGAGTTATTTGCCAGATGATTTCTTATCTCTCCGAGTCCTTCAAATATTTGCCAGTATTCTCTACATGGATGCCTCTTTCAGAAGATAGCCCTCATTTGCCAGGCAGAAATCAAAGTGATTTTATGTGTTGGCAGCTGTCAAAACACTAGGCTTATCATAAATGTTCAATATACCCAATTCTTCCTTGGGGGCAGATGTGGAGCTGAAGGATTACACTTCTATGTAAAGAAGATATTTTAAATTCTTAAGTTCCTAGTTGGTAGTGGTGCCACAAGACTATTAAGTATTTCAGAACTTAACAGAATAGTTATATTCAGTTATGTCACAGCACTTTTCCTTTGATTGTCCTTTAACACCCCCACCCTCAACTTAAAGTCTAGTGTTCTCATATTACTTTGACTCCTTCTGCCAGGGACAGCCCATTTCTTTACAGATTTTCTCTATCTTTGAAATATGATTAGTGATATTTAGAAAAGTCAGATGAAGAACAAGACAATTTGATAAACAGAGAATTAAAGAACAAATGAAGGTGGACAGTAACAGGCTGGTCAGTGAAAAGTCTATCTTGTTTTTAGTCCTTTCCATGGCAAAGATACATGGGATATGTCCATTGCTGCCTCAGAGANTTCTCCTGGAGGTGACCATGAGCCAGCTTAGACGANGGAGTATGGAAAGCNATAAACATCTCTTTGCTATTTGGGGACCTGACTACAATCATTTACNTATTCTCTTATTCATAGTTGTTTATTTATTTAAGAAAATAGTTATTAAAAACTGAAGATAATGTACTAGATATTACAGGAATTTTTAAGAATATAATCATACATAATCTTGTTAATCCATGTTAAATAACATGCTTTTGAATATTCTACAGGACTTTCAACCTCAAAAAAAAAATAAAAATAAAACCCAGCCTGCTTTTTAAATCATAGTCCATCAACTACTTCTCCCCTCCAATCAAGTGTAATGTTCAGTATTATGTTGTCACTTTGTCAGTAGTGAAGACAATGCACTTTATCATCTAACAAGCAGCCTCAAAGCATGTTCTACTCTTTCAGATTCCTTAGTCTCCATCCTCACTCTCCATCCTCGTTTTCCATCTCCATCAGTCATCTTAGACCTTCAACTCTGNATGTATGGTGTTCTCTTCACCTCCTGGATCTGAACTGAGATGGGCTCCTAGACAATATTGTTCCCACCCTTTCCCCACCATTTTGTATATATTATTGTTTAAATGATACTCATAAAATACAAATGATCAATGCATTAGTAATGAAGAGCCAAGCTTGGGGAGATGGGAAGAAAGAGGGATACAATAGGAAAACTTGCAATGTTAGATATGAGTGTACTTGAACTATTATTCATCATGTTTGGTTGGTTTCTTGGTACAACAGCCACAGAGAACAACTGAAGTGGCAGAAACAGTAAAACACACACACACACACACACACACACACACACACACACATATATATATTTAATGTTGGGTTTCAGAGTTTAAAAAATTCAGAAAATGGCTACATTAGTAAAAAAAAAAGCCATTTGTATGTAGTGTAAGAGGCATGTAAGAGAATGCTTCTGTACCATTAGTGAATCTTTTGGCCATTAAGTACTTGAACTGTTTCCTTGATTCAATTTTACAGTATTAATTTCTTGGCAAACATTTTACAACATTTTTAGGAATGAGTAAAACCTAAAGTAAAGAATATTCTTCTTCCCACTTGGAAGTTCTATTTTGTTCTGAGTGCTGTATGGAGCCTTGTTGGAGTAAATAAACAAGATAATCCCTACCCTCAAAGGAAATCACAAACTTGCTGAGGGNTTATAAGAAGCAAAANAAAAATTTAGAATTTAGTCAATTAAGTAGAAAATTTAGGCTCTAAATACTCCTCTCTTAAACATGTATAACCAAAGCATGAAGAACGGGATATTTAATTTGTTTTGCTTAATTTATTGGTTACCTACTAGTACCNGAGGCCACAAAACACTAAACAAAAAAGAAAGTATTCATGGGGAATATTCAACATGCAAAACATGCCTGCCAAGAAACCAAACAACCCACAGAGAGCCAATAAAGTAAAGACTCTTACTTCATACTCCAAGTGCCTCCAGATTCAAGCTGCATGTGGGGGAGAACATCTCACATCTGTAGAACTGTTGTTTGAGAAAGATCATTTCCAGTAGTCTCAGAATTGTATAGCACAAATCATTACCTGGAGAATGGCACTTCTCAAACAAGGAAAGCAGAGAGCGAGGATGCTGCTTTGGAAAGTCAGGGGAGCNGATGCTCTCTTGAGCAAACAGCTACTTTCCAGCACTGAGAATTTTTACAAGATCCCTTTCATAGCTGTGGTCAGAGTTCATGTAGCTGAGTTAGAAAGACTAAATCCAGGGGAGCATAGCTTTTGAGCTCAAGCAAATACAGTTGTGCATACTTGGGTTTGGGAACTTTAGCTGCAGTGTCTGTCATTAAAAATAGGAATGGTTGAAATCACATTCTATAAAACTGTAATTATAAGATATTCTTTAAAATTCTGCCATGGAACAAAATTTGTGGAACCATTCATGTTTCTTGAACTTTATTTTTTCAGGTATAACAGAGTCAGAAGCAACACTCACTGGATTGAAGACAAATTCCTACTGTATTGAGTGCAATTTTAACAGTTTATTACTGGATTTTTCTTCCAGTTTTTTCTCCATATACTTACACATAATTATTAATTGTTCCTTACCTCTTAATAATGCTTAGGTTATCCTACATTAGATATACATAAGGAGAAAGTAAACAGTATGGAGTAAAACGTACTTATGGTAAAAGTAATTTTTGTTTGTTTGTTTTTTCGAGACAGNGTTTCTCTGTGTAGCTTTGGCATCTTTTCTGGAACTCACTCGGTAGCCCAGGCTGGCCTCGCTGGAACTCACAGAGATCCGCCTGCCTCTGCCTCCTGAGTGCTAGGATTAAAGGTGTGCGCCACCACCGCCCGACAAAAAGTAATTTTCATAAAACTATAGATTCACATTTAGAGAAAATGCAACAATGCATTATGTTGAAATTTACAAAATAAACTTTGTCACTAAGTAAAAAGGTCATAATANAATGAATCCTGCACCCCTTGAATGTAAGTTGGCCTTCATGACTAATATTGCACCAATATAGGAGGGAAAGTACTTTGCAAAAGGCTGTCAGACATCTCCNTAACTGATAAAAGTGATATCATTTGCAATAATTCATGTTTACCTTATGTACTGAANAATATGTGATGAGAAGATAACTAATGAACTCACCTGGGATTCTCCCCTCTAGTCCATAACATTGGTCTAATTGCTGGGAAAGCATCACCCAAACTCAAACTAAGAGATATTCTACAAAGTAGTATGCATTGCTCCTTAAAGCTGTCAAAGTCATGGAAAGTGAAGAAAGAGTGAGAAATCACACAGTCGAGAAGACTAGAGCAGCCATCCAGTTTCAATGTGGTATTCTGGACTTGATCCTGGAACTAAAAAGGAATATTAGCAAAAACTGGAGGAATCTGAACACCACCTCTAGTATTATATCCATGTTTAACTAAGGAACTATTACGTGCAAGTTAGCGTTAGAGAACGTGTGTATTGAAACTTCCTGCACTTTCCAAATTTCTAAATCTATTCTTCACACTTCAACATCAAAATTTATCACACACATACAGGAAAGAACCCTCCTCACAAGGAACATGTCAATGGATGGATAAGGAAGTCTAGCTCCAGCTTTTGGGCCATTCTTTATGTGAACAAATAAAATCAGCATTTTATGACTTTCTCATTTCTTGAGACATCGAGCTTCTATTTCTCCTGCCTCAACCCCTTTAGTGTTAAGATAGGCATGTGCCAACATTATTAGCTTTACTAGTTTCACAATATTGAAGTCTGAACTTAGTATTGGAGTATCTGTAAGAGGTTAGTTTCACTAAATGTTTAAATGGTTCAAATAAAACTTTCAGATATATCTTTATATAGACAGGAAAACATCATTTGTAAATCATGAACATATTACTTTTTTCACTAATTCAATGGACCATGGTATGACACAAGGAATAATTTAAAGTATTATATTTAAATATAAAGTATTACATTTAAATATAAGGTGACACTCAGAAAAAAAATATTACCAGACTTAGAACCAAAGTGCTCTCCTGTGACTCGTGGACTCTAATTCTGTCAGTCCTTTGGAACTTACTCAGTCCATGGTTCATTGACACAGTGAGTAGAGAAGGCATCTTCCTTCTCAGCAGAATTTTGAGGAGGGGATGAGGGAACATCATTATTTCCATAGAAGCAGTGTACTAAGTAGTTGGAGATCATGCAAATTTTCTAGCATAATTTGGTAGAAAAATTTGCAGTACACTTGATGGAAATAGATGATTCTGTATGAGGACTTAGTTGAACATTTACCATCATTAGACTTGTGATTTTTATGAATAATAAATTTATTTGCAATATCCTTAAGGGCGACTTAGTAAGCAAACTCAGAGATGACACCTGGCGATCCACTTACAACCTTTTATGTAATCCCGAGATGTGAGAACCACATTTAATGACTCCTTTTCTTTCAGTGAATAGACTACCATAAAAGTGATGGCATATCCCTTTTTGGATTTAGAATTAAAAAGTGTAGCTTCATTTTACAAAAAAACTTAGCTTCTCTCATCTTCTTTTGAATTTCTTACAGCTTTTGGGAAACCATTTGGAAGTCACAATTCACCCCTATTTTCAGGGACAAAGGTCAACAACACTTAAATAGACCCTCTCCAGCACAATCTCCCACCCACTCTTTCTTTCTGTGTGGTATATATACAANCATACACCATCCCATACAAGCTAGCGAGAGCAAGCCCCAGGCTAGGATCCCACTGATACTGCATTCAATCTTAAACTTCTCTGAAGAAGCAAGTGAAAGAGCCCTGGAGGAATCTGAAACCAGATAGAAGGAAAAACTCTAACTCCAGATTTGGGGAAAGATAAAAGTCCCTGCAGCCATCTATCTAAAGGGCAGATGGTACTCACTGTATCCAGACTGTGAGGGGGAAGTTCATTTTGAATCAAGCATCACATCTAAAATAGGTTGCAGATAACAAAATCACTGCTCTAGGTGGCAAAAGGCTCTTTGTGTAGTCTTTTCTGCCTGAGTCTGAAATGTTAGTGATTATTATTCCTTGGTAAATCTATCGTTCTCATGACAGGGCTTCTTCTAATGGATCAGAAGAAAAACCAGGGCTCTGATCAAAGCCTGGATAGAAAAGGGTGGGAGAAGGGGATAGAGTCTGGTAGGTGCTATAAACAATCCCCATTTGCTGTCCATCACTGCTCATTTGTGCCTCGTGGAGGTTGGACAGCTCTTGGACCATTGCTGCATGTTACGGCAAATGCTGGGGAAAACTAAATCTTTCTACAGTGTGCATCAATACAAACTTACCCTTGATCTTCTAAATGCTGTAATCGTCTACTGGAGAAATAAGGTGTATCTGTACATTTGTTTCTTTTTTGTTACTTTCCATCTTGTTTTTTGTTTTGTTTTTGTTCAAACTTTTTTTTATTAGAAGATTTTCTATTCATTTTGCATACCAACCACAGATCCCCCTCTCCTCTCTCCTCCCGGGAGCCTTCCCTCTCAACCCACCCCCATTCCCACCTCCTCCATGGCAATGTCTCCCACGGAGAGTCCCCAGAGCCTAGTACACTCAGTTGAGGCAGGTCCAAGACCCTCCCCCCTGAGCCAAGGCTGCGCCAAGTGTCCCACCACAGGCACTGGGCTCCAAAAAGCCAGTTCATATACCCAGGATGGATCCCGATCCCGTTGCCTGGGGGCCCCCAAACAGATCAAGCTGTCTAGAGTATCCAGAGGGCCCAGTCCAGCACCATGGGGGCGCCACAGCTATTGGTCCACTGTTCATGCATTTCCACTAGTTTGGCTGGCTATAACTGTTACTTTCCATCTTGTATTCTCATAAATACTATAGTATCCTTCTCCGCCCTCATACACACANCCCTATTTTCAGGGACAAAGGTCAACAACACTTAAATAGACCCTCTCCAGCACAATCTCCCACCCACTCTTTCTTTCTGTGTGGTATATATACAATTGTGCAGTTATTGTTTTCCAAAGTATTTCTGATTATAGCATAATAAAAGAAAAGAAGAAAGCTCAAAAGTCCATAGCTGTANTTCTAAGTCAAAGACATATTAAAACCTTCAAATAATGTTTATATGATATGGAGAAGATAGTACATGTGGAATTAAACAAATTTCTCCAGGGGATTGAGATGCCCCATATCATGAATAGAAATACATTCCTAAGAACATTTTCTATTCACTCTTTGAAAGCAGAAATTTTTATGGTATGTTGGGTTTAAAAAGTTTATCTAAGAATTATTCTTATGGAAGATTGATGATGTGACACACACTAAAGACATTAAATATGAGTTACACCTTTAGGTGATTCAATTTCTTGGAAGGGACACAATGAAAATAGCTGTCTATAGTTTTGTGTCTCAGTCAAATCATCTTTCAACTGTGGCTCATAAGAAGAGTGCCTGAATTGTTCTTCTCTGACAGTCAGATTGACCGGTGAGACATTGTCATGTTCACTCTTGTNAGATTGCTTCATTTTGTCACATTTGCAATACTGACAGTTNTTAATTCTGGTACTATCAACAGATGCAATAGTAAGGATTGTATCAGNGATACAAGGATGTACATAGGTGCCTTCACAAAGTGGGAATGATTTTAAACAGAGACATTAGGATGGGAACAAAAATTAGACTTATTAGAAGTGGCACACTTTTGATTATGGGAAAATTTTAAGACAAAAAAAACTGATCATTATATGATAANTGTTATCTAAACAAGTGGGGNTAAAAACAATTATTGACTTAATAAAAATAATAACTGTGTTTCAGAAGAACATTATCAACATGGAACACCCTCTGACTTGATGCATCTCAAGTGAAGACGAANATCTGAGAAAGTGAAGAGCAAAAAGAAGCTGATAAAACCAGNATGACTGGCAGGCTGTANGCTGATTGCCTATAGCACAGATCATCATATTGTGTNATAGTGCATTTGAGCTGCAAGGAGAAAACTTGATGCTTTGCTTATCAAGAGAGAATGTCTAAGTCTCTGTTGTGTTGTTCTAGAAGAGTTCCAGAGATTGGGCAATGCATAAAGAAATAGAATTTCTTAGGTATGCAGTTCTGAAGGCTGAAAAGTCAAATGCTGAGAGAATCACATGAAGCACAGACCTGGGTGGTATGACCACNCAAGATCGAATGCCAGAGTATGAGAGAACCAGCTCCATTCTGCATATTTAAGCTGATCTGTAACTGACCCTAATCCATTCTGAAGGCAGATCTCTCTCATGGACTCAATACCTCCCATGAGAACACACTTCCCTACCTTATTGCCCTAGAGATTAAGTTTTCAACACATAGGTTTAGAGGAATAGAGCCAAAGTATAACAAAGGTATCATCCTAATTNCCCAGGTTTGTACAAATGAAACTAACAGTGATAAACCACTGTGGAGAAAAAAAAGTTTTAAAGTTACTAAGTTCTCAGACAAGCATGCTTTGATGCTATAAATTTGCAGACAGTCAGTAAGAAAAAAAAAAACCCTCCTAGTTATTCTAGNTTTTCTATGAAACCTTTTTTCCCCTCCATGACTAGAATTAACCTTTCTCCTACTTGCCTGGGGAATTTTAATTTAATAAACCAATGTTTACTTTATTGACTCATTTATGAAAATAAAAAGTGTTGTACATGTTAATTGGGTGCCATGTAATGTTTCTATACAGTGTATAATGTTTAAATTGGGTTAGATATATTTATTCCTCAAACATGGATTGTTTCTTGATGGTGAGAAATTTCAAAATCCTTTCTTCTGGGCTTGTGAAATGTGCAGCGTTGTTGTTACCTGTGATCATCCTCCTGTGCAATGCACCCCAGGGAATTTATCATTTAATCTCTCCCATCAGGACTTCCTCGGTCTTCCTCTCATGGTGCATGTTTTCCCTGCTATGTTGTAAGATCCTTGAGGACTGCAACTATTTTGGTCCCCTCTGCATTCCATCTTCCCTGCACTGCTTTCCAGAGTCCTGAGAATTTTCAGAACCCTGAGGGTGGTATTTTCACTGAGAATTTTATCTCAATGAAGTATAATTGTAGGGCACCAATGCGCCTGAGCTTTGAGAGGCGTGGGGTGGGTCCCAGCTGCACCATCACTCAACCAGCTTCTGGCCTCAGCAGTTGCTAATTCTAGGAATCCCAGTTCCTAAACTGGTAAAGTGGGAATAATAGAACCTCACTAACAATAAGATTGTTGTGACAAGCAAATGAGGCAAATATAAAGGATTTGGCACAGTGCCCGGCATAGAAGAGACTTAATGAGTGGTCGATATTTTTATGATTATTACAGTATTCTTAACATTAAACCTCTGTACAGAAACCAAAATATTCTTACCATGTGTTAATCTATTTAAGTAAATTGGTCTGGAGAGGAAATTTCACTGGCCCTGCTAATCATCTTCTCACACTGCTCTGTAAGGAGCAATCATTTTCTAGGCGTTCTCCTGAATAGAAATAGAATGTGAGTCGTGTGTGTAGCTTAAAATTTCCGCTAGTTATTTTAACAGGAGCAAAGGAAACAGGTGAGATGAAATTCAACGTGCATTTTTTTTTTTTTTTATTTAAGCCGTTCTCAATGAGAGTTGTGTTCAAGACCATTCTATCCTTGCATCATCTCAACGATCTTTTCCTTTCCTATTTGGCAAGTTTGGCTCTCCATTGCTTTCTCCTACCTTTGTCCAATTTTACCTGGTGGTAGACACCTTGCCAGGGTGAATGCCCACAGGACAATTGTGCCATTAACCGTTTCCTGGTGTTCTNGTTAAATGTAAAGGACATTTTTCTTTCTGTAAACCTGGCCTGCGTTGCTAGTCTGCTGACCTTTAGTGTCTTCACACAGCCAGAATTTCACTCTTTTGGATGGGTGTAGATCGGACGTTGTACTTCCATCACAAGTCTTTGGAAAGAGAATAAGACACAACCTTCCTGAGGCTATGAATGGTGTGCTGAAATGCCTTTCAGGACTCTTGCTTTAGCCAGGAGTTAGTTACCAGGAGATTGACGTTTCCCTGATGCAGCCAGCCCAGAACATCCTTTCTTCTCGTTGGCAGATGCTGCTCCAACGATGGATGTAAAAAGGAAGAGTGACATGTTCTGTTTAATCCAACACAATAACATATTATCATTATACTATGAAATTAATATAAATGGTTGCTAATGAGACATTGTACATTTGGGGGAGGATCATATTTCAAAACCCAGTGTGTGCTTTACGCCTGAACNGAGTATCCCAGTTACCAANTGAATTCAAGTTCCAAGTGACTAGCAGCTATCATACTGAGCACTACGACTTCATACATTACACTNGAAACTCCTGCTTCATAAAGAAATCCTACGGTACCAGGCATCTGCACAATGCAACTGGTATCATAGGATGATATGTTTTTCTGAAAATGATTAGCACTGGGCTACAAACTTAGATTCTGTTCTTGGTGCTGCCATCCACTTGATTGACTTTGGGCAAACTCATTTTTTTTTTTTTTTCTCAACTTCATCCTGTGATTTAATGAGATCACAGGGCCATAAAACATATGATTAACCTCTCAATCTGCTCTGTTTTAATACAACCCATTTTCTTTTAATACAAGAGTCCTGGAAGGCATTTCAGCACACCATCCATAGCNGCAGGAAGGTTGTGTCTTATTCTCATTCTAAAGACTTGTGACGAAAGTGCAATATCCGATCTATACTCAAAAGAATGACTGGTCACCTGCATTAATTTTACTTCAGCAACTTATGGTCTTTCTTTGGTGGGGAGGCAGTTGGATGGGGCTCTCCTTTGCATCTTCAATAACCCAGAAGTGAATTGTCTCATGAAGGTAANGTTTCCCTTATGCAGCCAGCCCAGAGTACTTTTTCTTCCCTAATCCTTCAGTTTAGCATCCATCTAGACTTGGTAGACGGTGGAACTTTTGCTTAGGCGCACAACATAAATCTTAAATGTATGTTTTAACGCATAAACTAACTTTATTCCAACTTTCNCCCTGGATTGCTATAACAACATCCAATGATCAAAAATTATTTCAGCCACTGGGGTTGATTTGTGATCAAGGCCCAGACAGTTTCTACCATCCCCCTGCTTTCTCAGCTCAAAGCTGCATTTTCCGGTGCTTAAAAATTTGCATATTTTCTCAGTGCCTGTTTCTGATTCACAATAAACAATGCTCAGACCTCCTGCCAAAAAAATGTCCGAATGCGAAATAGTTGCTATAATAGTCGTTTTTGTGATGGCAACTTTGAGCTGTGTGCTTTTAAATTATAATTACTTTTTTTTCCTTACAAAAGATGTGTATCTGTCTTGATTGCTGTAATTATGATTCTCTACCCGCAAACAGTTATAAAAGACTCATGTCATCGCTCTGCCTCATGAAATCCTTGCCTTTCAACAAGCTTTCTCTGGTGTCTGTATTATGTTTGTGTTCAATTTGCAGCCGAGGAACCTAATGAGAAGCTATTAATCATTGAGCATATATAAAAATGTGTCCTTAACTAAACAGACCAAAGAGGAGACGGCAAGCTCATTATTATTATGCGATTTAGAACGGTAAAAGGGACTTGAGACAAAGAATCTAGTGAAATCTAACTTTATGGATGACACTCAAAATTGGAAGAGGGAGCATGTAGTTTGATGATTGAAAACACAGTGGGACCAGGAGTCAACGGTCCTGAATTCTAAACCTCAACTTGACACAAGAATTATGGCAAATGTTGACTTGACTTCCTTGTCATCTGTTTCCAAACTGTGNTGCNCAGAATCAACCCACAGACTGGCGAGGTACTCGAGAGAAAGAGAAGGAGCTAACAGAGGGAGACTGGAAGTGAACACGTGACCCATTCAGTAAGAGCAGCCTGCCTGTGTGTATTTTATATGGCGATGATTAAGAGGGGAACACTTGGCTTTTTTTCCTTTTGAAGTTTGATGTTTACTGTTATGCTTCCCATGGGTGTTAGAATCATGGATGGACTGATAGGGAGGATTAAAGCACTGAGTGGTAATGACTTTAGAAATGTGAGCCCAAGAGTCTAGAGAGCACAGGGAGGGATAGCAACTCTGCTGGATTCGGGGGAAATGGTGGGGGTGGGAGGGGCTTAGAGTCTACTTCTGGAAGAAAACACAGATGAAGGACTTTCATTTTAATTTTCTTTATTTTCTTTCCTGTCTTTAATAAAAGCTACTGAAAACTTCTTTTGAAAGGAGATTAAAAAAGATAAGAAATTGAAGTTCCAAGAATTATTTAAGCAGAACCCCTATTTTACTATAATCCTGGGGAAATTGCTTAATCTCTACAAATCTCCATTTCAACATCTGGGCCCNCAGGACTAGTATTAACAGAAATTATCTCAAAAGCATTATCATGAAGATCAAATTAGATGGTGTCTTAGTTAGGGTTGTATTGCTATGAAGAGACACCATGACCACCACATCTCTTATAAAGAAAACTGTTTAATTGGGACTGGCTTACAGGTTCAGAGGTTTAGTCCATTATCATCATGGTGGGAAGTGTGGTGGCACCCAGGCAGACATCATGCTGGAGAAGGAGCTAAGAGTTCTATATCTCAATCAGCAGGCATCAGGAAAAGAGAGAGAAATTAGGCCTGACTTGAGCATCTGAAACCTGAAAGCCCATCCCCCAGTGATATACTTTCTCCAACAAGGCCACACCTACTCCAACAAGACCACTCCTCCTAATAGTGTCACTCTTTGTGAGCCTATGGGGGCCATTTTCATACACATTCAGATGGTGTGTGTAAAAATACTAATAAAAGGGCAGAAGGGATGGCTCAGTGGTTAAGAGCACTTGCTATACNTTCAGAGGACCAGAGTNGGGTTCCCAGCACCCACATTAGGTGACACACAAATGCCTGTAACTCCAACTCCAGGGGATCTGATGTTCTCTGGCCACATACACATAAAACAAAAATAAATGTTTTCTTTTTAAACTACTAACAAAGCTAGAAAACCCTATGGTTACCATTTGCTATTTTTTGCTCTTTCCCAAAAAATCAAGACTTTAGAACTATAGAAGTTTAGCTTGTGTTAAGCAACTGGGGGAAAATGTACTTTACAATATAAGTAGTATTAATTGCAATAATGGAATCTGCACTATAAAGTAGGCCCCTTTTAGCTTTATATAAAGAAAATCTATTGGGTTTTCTTAAAGTCATGATTATGTCCAACTCCTAATTAATTTTTAATAAAAATTGTTGGCCTAACTTCTAGCTATTTGGGTATCTGTTTAAGGGGCTCATCATTTTCATTTTCTCCCTTATATTGGAGTTCTCTAGGTCACTACCTTTGCTCTGACCTCTTCTTTAACCCTATAAAAGGTCAAACCATTAAACTATGCTAGAGACTCATGTTGGTAATAAAAAAGAGTGAAGTGGGCAGGCCAAACGGCCTGGAGAGAAAGTTTCCCTAAGAAGTGGCCTTGACTTCTCAACATTGACACCTTTAAAGCCTTTGATGTTGTGAGATTTCTCCCATCCTCAGTAGAACACAAGTTTTCATGTGTATGTGAACCTTCTTTTGTTTCCATTTCTCTTTTCAGCTTCCTAACTCAAGGGTTGCCCATTAAAGGCTTTACATCCTATCTAAAATTNAAATTACCCATGTGCTTATATTTTATGGTTCCCACTACTTAAAAGTATAGTTCAAAGTCTTCTGAGAGGGTGAGGTTAAGACTAGGTCTTATTCTAAGGCCTAGGGCAGCTTAAACTCTGGGCTATTGCCCTGTCTCAGTCTCCNTAGTACNAGGACTACAGACATGAGACANGGCACGTGGCTCAGTTTAAGGTGATGCTTTGAGCCATCCTTACCTCTTCTCCAGAAGGAATCCCCATCCTACCCACAATGCTACACTTCTTCTGCCAGTGCCGGCTCCATGACTGTATATCCTGCAGGAGTCCACACAGCTCCCACACTCATCTTATTCTCAGTCTTATTAGCAAACTGACTGGCTAATAGGGCCCCCCATGGGATTCCTATAATATTCTCTGGTCTGCTGCATCATGTTTATGAATGTGCAGTTGGGAAAGAAACCAACNTTTGAAGCACAGTGATTGCTTCATGTTGATTGAATGGATACACGAATGAATAAGCATGATAAACTNATTAACCTCTACAGTTAGAATAGTTGCATTTTCCAGTCTTCATGTGAGTTTTAAAATGAAATCCAGTCAGTTCAAAACAACAGCCTGGGGTTCACCACAGATATTTCTAGGGTATGTTTGTATATATATGACAAAATGAAAAACTACCTCCAG
>LZPO01117119.1:38654-59854 GCA_001675575.1 Neotoma lepida
AAAAAAATTCCTCCTGAAACTAAGTGATCAAAGCAGGAGATATTCAACAAAGCTTAAGTTTTCTTAATTAACTTCCTTCTGGCTGTTGAGGCACAAAAACAAAAACCATTTCCCTAGAGTTAGATTCTGGGCTCTGACAGTCCTGTAGGTGGCAAGATGAGCACTTATGGTCACCATCACTCATACTGTGAGCCAGGGAACAGGGGTTTCATTTACAGATGTGTTGCTTTGTTGTTACATTATCCTGTTTTTCCCAGGTGTCATTGCATGCTCAAAGAAAACTTGGGTCAATTTCCTCAAAACGACCAGCATTTGCTCCCCGTGTGTGTTTGTTTGGGGCTTTTATTTGCTTTCATCTGGGACTCCAGTGCTAATGTTTCCTGGGTTCTGTGTCCAGTATCCAAGTAGCTTTAAATGTAATACACCAGGCAGAGGTTTGTTCATGATGTCCTGATCTTTCGTTGATTCGATGCTTCTAGGAAGGGGGGAAATCATTTTAGAGTTAAACAACGGTCCTGCTTATAAAGTGGAGGGAGGGCACAGTGGGAGAAATACTCAGAACAAATCCAGGNTGCCCCTAGGACATTATTGTTACAGTTCTCCAAAAAAGTAGTGCCCAGAAGAAGTAATTCCCAATATTTGGTCCAGACCCAAACTTTGCGGTTCATATGAACTCTGAACCCAGGCTCTTTGCATCTCATTTTCTCATTAGCTTTTATTACAACCAACAAAACTTTCAAGGGTGAATTACTTCCTTTCTCTATGAACACCAGACTCCTATGCTGTTTGCACAAACTGAAATAATAAAATTGTTTTAGCTAAGCTTTAGGGATTTGGAANGGGTGGAAAAAAAGAGGGGAAAAAAGCAAACCAGGCTCTCCTCTATGCTATCCAGAGTGGTTTTCCAGGCCCTTTGCTTGCTGGCCTTGGGAGGTGGGCAGTGTGAGCAGAAATGCTTTTGATTTGAAACTCCACTTAAAAGTGTCCTACTTCTCTTTCAAGTTCTCTTAAAATGCAAATCATGTACAGCAAAACAAACACACAGAAAAAAAGTGAACATAGTAGTTCCAAATGCATGACTCAGGGGAAGATGACAGTCTATGTTCTATGATATGCGTCCAAGCTACCAACAGAAAAACAAGCAGCTTCGATTTACCACAGAAAGTGGTAAAGTAGTGATAGAATCTCTCAGATTATATCGGCCATTCATAAGAATTGCTTAATGCTTCCTGTTCACCAGGCACAAGGCTCTTGCCCTCAAAGAACGTATCCTTTAGTTGAGAATCCCAGACTCAACATGATCTTAAAATGAAGGTCACAGGGCAAGGCAAGGTGTAATTTAAGTGTTAAGNAACAGGGTGCGGATATTATGAGATCTGAGGGATCCGAGGAAAGGAAAGATCACCACGGGCTGAGACTGACAAGAGACTGTGTTTTCATTAAATTATGAAAGGGGCGTCAAATTAGGAAGTTGTTATAATTGCTGCTAATTTGTCCTATCGGGGGCACACAAGGAGTTCGCCATTGCTTTCCAACTGGTAGCCGTTCCAAAGCACATACATGAACGATTAAGGCTGGCAGGGAACATTTTCTTTCTAGCGCCCTGGATTTGCTAATGAGGAACAAAAATACATACTTTGGTGNTGGATGACAGACACAAAAACTGAGCAGCCTTTGCTAGGGGAATTGAGCAAACAAGCAAATNGAACCCTGGCTGTGATTGTGTTTAGGTTCCTAAGGAGCCGATTTCTTTCACCTAAACAAGGTTTTCAGTTGGGGGGAGGGGCAAGTCACTCTCAACAATTCGTTTTCAATTCATAGGTTGTTCATTTATGCCGTCCATTTTCCTTTGAAGAAAAATGACCCAGCCAGGTGTAGTGGCTCATGCCTGTAATTCCAGCACCTGGGAGGCAGAAGCAGGTGGTGCTCTGAGTTTGAGGTCAGCCTGGTCTACTGAGCAAGTTCCAGGACAGCCAGGGCTACATAGAGAAGTCTTGTCTCAAAAACCCAAAAAACAAACAAAAAAAAGAAAGAAAGANAAGAAAAATGAAGCGGGGCGGGGTAGTGGNGGGAGTACCAGGAGACTTTCTAACTCCTAAAAATGGAGAAGGGGACATCCAGCATGCTTTAAAACGGAGGAAGCAACTGAATAGCAACTTACCTTTGGAAANCGTGAGTGTATTTGGACTCTTGGTCTTAAAACGCCGTTTACTTTATAGTTTGGCGGCGATCCTGGTACTTTTGTGTTTCTTACCTTTCTGTCTGCAGAGCAGGCAGCCAGAGCTCAATTAGATTGGTTATATTGGAGTCTTAAACTGCTAAAACAGGGGCATGTCTCACCTTGTGTTTTGAGTAATTTTATACAAGTTGAGAGGGCGGCAGTAAGCATTCGCCTTACTATACTTAATTGAATTCAGGATCCTCCCAAGAAATGTCAATTATGTCCCCAATGTTAAAGGCGGGAGGGGGGGCCGCCGGGGGGTGTACATAACAGTTATATGAGCAGGCAAAAGAACACCCTCTGACGTCTCCTGAAGGGGAGGAAACCTGAAATAAAGTGAGGTAATTAAATATGGCCTTGGAGAAGTCTTCCAAACGTTCTAATCGGGACTTCCAGCGTCTAAGTGTGCGCGCGCTTTAGTTTTCGATTTTTCCAGGTCCTGATTTTGCATTTCTAATAGAAGTGAACTGACAAAGCGTGAAAGAGGTCTAAGGAGCAAAACAAAGCGAGCGAGCATGCTTCTGGTGTGCCAAGATTAATCAATATTCCGGAGAGCCGGCTTCCCCTCCTCCCCCTGCTGTTTTCATTCCCCCACTCCTCCTTTCCCCAGCCCAGGCTCCGCCTCTTTTCTTAAGTTGCCTGATAGTAAGTGGCGGTTTCCGAGCACATGCATGTTGTCAGGGCTAGCCTGCCCCGCCGTTCGCTCGCTCAGCTATTACTCCGAGCTACCTGCTGGGGAACGCACCTTGACATTGCCTGGGGTGTCTTCCACCCGTCACAGAATCAGAAAAGGTAAGCGCAGCCTCCTATATCCCGCGGGGCTCAGTTTCGTGTCCCATTTTTCTGTCCGCGGAGCGGCGGAGCAAAGCTAGCCATGTTGGTAGGTAAGGTCCTGTTAAGACTGAGTGCCGCCAACGTGTGCTAACTAGCCAAGCCCAGTCCGCTCTTGATTTGAAATCCAGTGGTTCAAGGTGGGCTGGGGGTAAATGGAGGTCCGAGCTCTAGAAATGAAATCAGGATTGAGCTGGTGTATTTTAAGGGGAACTGACGGTTTGAGGACATGAGAACTGTTAGTTTAAAAAAAAATCTGGGCTCTCCTCTCTCCCTTTCTTCCCCATTCTGTAAGCTTTTAATCTAGTGTAAAGTCTTAAACACATTGCAGGTTTTACTATCAATGACCTCAACCTGCAATTTTATTTAAAAGTCAAACTGTTAAGTCTTTTTTTGCACCCTTGGATTTGCCGAAAGCCTGCGACTGCCTGGGTTGCAGCTGCCTCCCCCACAGACGCACACGCTGGCTCTGGCTTTGCCAGATACACACGTCCGCAGGCAAAACTGATCACCGCCAAAGACCAGGGATTAAGAATCTTGCACAGCAGCAGGAGGAAGCCCATGATTTCCAGCAAGGAAAATGGTTTAGCCGTTTGTATTTGAATAACCTAAGAGCACTTTAAAGAAACCAGAAACCACACGCTGTCATGTTTGGAATGAAAACTGGATTCTGTCCTCATTTATTCCAGAAATCCTAAATTTCAAAACACAGAGACATCAGTGATGGTCTCCTCAGAAAACTCGTGTGACTTGCGGGTTTGCCGTAAACACAAATGTCTCTTTACGCTCTTACTTTTAATAATATGGAAATGGATTATGATTTCTGATCATTTATAGATGTGCCTAGGGCAATATGCTTATTTCATGGAAAAAGTTACCCTGTAAAAGCCTCAAATGCAGTTCTGCTGTCTCCTGGTCACGTATGTTCTTTTTATGACCAAATTTACAAGTTAATCTGTTCATATTTCTTTCTCAGTGAAATGACTAAATAAACTAAAGATTCACTACATATGTCAAATAGCCACATGTTACTATCTCAATTATCTCAATTATTTTTATTGATATAGTTATGTCTTTAACTACATACAAGACGTGAGTTATCAAGTGGAATTTTCTGTGTGTTCAGCTCAGTTGGGCACTTATTGAGTGCGTGGGTTGTGCAAGGCGCTTGGCTAGGCTCTGAGGAACAGAGTGGAAATGTTGCTTGGTCATGTCCAAACCTGAAGAACCCCTTACTCATTGAGGGGAAAGAGCAAACTGGAAATTGGAACACAGCTTTTTACCCATCTATTCCAATTGTATGNCCATTCTGTACACATAGCCCAATAAAATAAACACAATCTAGCCTGATATTGTAGCTCTCCAATCTTCGGTTTCTAGTTCAGTTTAACCCAGTGCCCACCTTGGCATGAGCCAACATTGATTTCTCAGCCCAGGAAGCTCTAACTTTTGTCTCTTTCTCTCCTGTTCTAGTTGCATTCTCTAACGCCGAAGAGGAGATTTCTCTTTCTGGGGACAATTTCAAGACCCTGAAGTACAAGGACACGGTATTCCTAGAAAGATAAAACATGACAAAAACCAGTGGAGAAGAGCCTAGGATGGGGGGCAGGATGGAGAGATTCCAGCAAGGAGTCCGCAAGCGCACGCTTTTGGCCAAGAAGAAAGTACAGAACATCACAAAGGAGGACGTTAAAAGCTACATGTTCCGGAATGCTTTTGTGCTGCTCACTGTCACTGCTGTCATTGTGGGTGAGTCACTTGACCAAAACCAAAATTACAAAAGCCTGTATCCTGTTTCTGTGGGATGCTTGAATGCCAGGGAGTGTTATCAGATAGACTGATTGTAGGTATTCAAATTGATAGTTCAGGATCTCCTCTGCATTTGAAGAAGTTTCCTGCCCTCCTCTCACACAAGAAAAAACAGCAGTTTGTTGGGAGTCATATATGCTAATCAGAAAGAATTGTTGGTAAGCATTGTGTGCATTAATTGATTGTGTGGATAAGATATAAGAAATAAATGCTTTCCTAAGTCATGTGAGGATAAAGGAGTGATAATTGAATCATTAGGTACCAGTAGTTAAATACTAACAAAAACAAATAAGCAGGCTAGACCTGGCAAAAATAGAATCCTTATACAATGCCACTTTTACTTAGAACTGATTTATACAATTAGTGAACCCGAGATGAGTCGTGGACCTCTAGTACTAGTAATTATATCCTAGCTAGTGCCAACTTGAAGCTGAGTATACGTGCTTAAAAATGGAAGTCAAGTCAGCCTGTGTTTGCACGCTCTCATTCAGTGACTTGGGAAGGTAAATTGGGAAAACGTTAACACAGGTCTCTTTCATTCATTGCCTCAGAGAGCCTGCCGTAGCTAGCTACATCATTTTTTAAATATTTCAGTCCCTTACTGATTTAGCATGGTTGACGGCAATCTGTATTAATAAAACCGGTTTGTTTGGTTTGTAGCTATTTGAAGTTTTAGTTTATTACTTATAGACAGCACAGATCATACCTTAAAATACAGATGAAAAAAACTAGGTTTCTGGAATTTATGTCCAAACCAGTGTAGACATCCTTAGGCTGGAAACATATTAACCAGCAGACTAAGTCCTAAAATAAATGTCTACCAACTTGCCACCAACAGGCATTCATGTCAAATTTTAATTGCTGCTTTATAATTAGCCCAGAAATCCATAAATTTTAAAGAACAAATGACTTCATAAAAATTGAGAAACTTGTATAACATATAGACATAACTTTGTCAAGGAAGTTGACTTTATGAATGGCAGACAAAGAGAAATACAGCCAGAGAGAAAAGTTGGTCATAAACTTTAGATTNGTCCCATTTTAGCACCTCTGGCCCTTTTCAGTGATGGCTGATTAGTGAGTTTCCGATGCGTTATAGAAATACTCCAAGCGGCATGTCTTGATGGAGCCAGAGAAATAATGGCTTCCCCAGTAGGTTCCCAGCTGTGAGTCCAATCCAGGAAGAAGAGTCAACACTATGTCCTGTTCCTGGGAGTCAATGCAAACTGCAATGCTCTTGCCTCATTTTCTGCTCTGAATCACAGTTGTTGTCAAGCCAAGAGATAGCATAATAGAGTCTTTACAGGAGACTAGTCCNGCTACCTTCTGAGAGGGTTTCGTGTGCTCTCGCTTGTGATGGTGGGTATCGTACTGCAGACATCCTCATATTATGGATGAAACTGGTCACAAAGAGATGGAACAGCTTGCCCAAAGTCACTATGCTAGAGAAGAGAAGCAAAATCAGTCTAGTGCCAGACACTGTCCTCATGAGTGACAGCCATCTTGCCCTTGCTCTGCTGACTACTCACTTGTCTGAGAAGTGCTAAGAAGGAGAATGTNACGTGTGTGGAGGCCAGTGAGGCTACACTGCTAGACACAGCCATAGGACATTAGAATTCCATCGTTTGATTGATTCAGTTAAACTCAAGGAAAAAAAAAATGATCATTCTTCTACAGTTAAGTCTCATCCCTCACACCCAATTAATAAATAACCACTTGCTTTGCAATACTATAATATGTATGAAGCTCAGTATGTTTGGAAGACAGACAGAATGAGCTATTCAAAATGGTGTTCTAAACCACAAGACTTCAATCCATATGACAAAAATATTTCCATTGAAGAATAAAGGAATGGAAAAGAGTAGAGCAGGAGCATGGAAGTCGGAATAATAGAGAAGGAAATTGCTAAATACAGAGAAATAGCATCGCTCCTANCAAGAAGAAAGTGCCAGGAATTAAGGGTCTGTTTTCTCCAGGGCTCTCACTTCCTAGCCCAGTGGGGCCTTTCCTCAGATTTGTGAGAACTGCAGTCTGACTTGGCGGAGCTGGAGGAGATAAGTTGGCTGGATGCCCTCANGGTTGGCTTTACTAGTGGAAACTGAGAGTTAGAAGCAGCAAGAGGGCACTGACAAAGAAACACACAAAGCTCATTGGCAGTCAGGGGGACCACCAAGCTTCCACCAGAGGTCCTGAATAGCAAACAGACAACTTATAAGCAAACAGATTTAGGAGAAAAGAAAGAAGCCTTTGCTTATCTTTTGGTGTGTCTTCCTCGGAGGGTCCAGCCGAAACAAGGGCTCCCCTTGTCGTTGGAGTCCGTGTCTACATTAGTCCTAAACAAAATAATGGGGAAGGAATATGTCTAGACNTCAGTTCTTATGAGGAAAGAAGTCAAGACAGTTGCTAGCGAGTGAAAAAGAAGTCGTTTCCCCAAAATCTGACTGAGAACCATAGGTTTTAGTTCCCTAATTCTTAGACATTGTCAGCTCTCAGGAAAAGGTGCTTAAAAGTTTATCCAATACATTTTGTTTTATCTTTTTTTTTAATAAGGTGAATATGCATTTAATGTGAAAATGAAAACTAGACAAAAATATTGTGGANTAGGGATAGAGACGTGGGAATCCATGACTGGAGAATAAAGCAGAGAATTGTAGTTAATTCATCATCCTATCGTCAGCGAGGATGAATATGTGCAGCTCGGTGCCATTTCTAAGCAACAGCAAGGTGTGAACCTCACATAACCTGGGAAAATCGGCAGGGTGGTGGAAGACAGCAGCAAGCTCCAAGTTCCTTCAGAAGAGTTTGTGAGGAAAGTCTTAGACAGCGTGCATTTTCCTGGGCTACTGCACACATTTGTTTGACAACAAGAACACACTAAGAAGAGGGGTCGCTCTTTCCCTTCCTCTAGAAAGCCCTTTGTCATTCTCAACTGTGGTTAATTATGTTAGAGTGACCTTGCATCTTGCTAAAAGAAAGGGAAAGTTCTTTGTCTTATTAAAGGCACAGAATGTGACCATGTCAAGGGAATGTGTTTTCACAGCGAAATAACCAGGAGTAAGGGGTCATGAGATTAACTGAAAGGGATGGGAACCCGAACACAGCAATGCCCGGATCAACATAGCTCTTTTGCCTGAGGAAGCTTGCACAGGTAGCATCTTCACTTACTGTTGCTCTTGCTGCAGACACACACACACACACACACACACACACACGCATACACACAGTAAGTTGGCACCAGCATAGCCTATACCTGAGTTTGAAAGAAATTGACTTCTCAGAAAAGAAAATATATTGACTACATTTTTATAAATCATTTCTTCCATTGGCAATAAACTTAAGTAGACAAAAATTCAGTGTAATTCAATAACATCTCAAGAAAGTGGCCATTGTGGATGTCTGGGAGGTAGGTGGAAGGGATATTACTTTCCCCTGATTAAGTTTCAGTATAGTTTGAATTTTGTATCTTATATATATGTATGTATATATGTATGTATGTATATATATATGTATATATATATATACTATCAACTGTTACCTTCTCTCTATTAAAGTAATAAGTTAAATTACTTATTTAAGAATTCAATGTTATTCACCAATTTAACCATTACTGAAGGTTATGTATTGGTCCTGTGCTTTGCAGTGGGTTTCCCAGATCTGGGCTAGTTTACTGGGAAAGATGGATGAAAAGTAAGATGAAAAGAGAATATAGAAGAGCCAAAGGCTGTAATAGAGAAGTTTGTAGTCTGA
Source organism: Neotoma lepida (assembly GCA_001675575.1). Taxonomy (NCBI): domain Eukaryota; kingdom Metazoa; phylum Chordata; class Mammalia; order Rodentia; family Cricetidae; genus Neotoma; species Neotoma lepida. The sequence goes on from LZPO01117119.1 coordinate 47,263, forward strand.
ACCTTTAAGACAAGATAACATATACATTTTGTTATAGTAGACGCCCTCTTTGCCTGCTGGTACCTCAGGGGTTCCATTTTTCTCATAACACCTCCTTTGGGAACCCTGAATGTACCAAATTAATAATAACTGAGTTTGAGCTTTTGATAAAAAAAATACCTGGATTCCTACAGTAGTTGTAATAAACATATATATATATGTAATCCTAAACTAAGTATTTCATTATCTGTCCGAGGCTTGGTGTCCTCAGCTTTCTTCACAGTCAGATTCAGCTAACAATGCCAGCCACCTCTTATGCTGGTTGCCACACCCTCCTCTGGATTAACTTTGCTTAAATGTCACACTAACTCAGGGAGGGAAGCACCTTTATTGCTCTTGTTTTATAAATGAGGAAACTAAGGCACAGACACTCAGTGCCGATGCATAGTGAGGATTCTAGGCAGGCATAGTGACACACACCTGTGGTCACAGCATTCAGGATGCTGGAGTCAAAGGATCACTTGCATTCAAGAATCAGAGAGCCCCTCACACGCATGTGCACACGTGCATACACACACACACACACACTCCTCAACACTCAGGTGTGAACTAATGTCCACTTCCAACACTTACATTACAATATGTGAAGCATGCTTTACTGTTCTCTAAATTATTATGACATATGGAACAGTGTTTATTTCCACGCTGTCTGTCTGTCTCTCTCCCCTGACTCTGGCTCCAGCTTCATACTGGTAGTCACACCGTTCTGTGTGCCAGTCCGTACTCTCAGGGATTGCTCATCCTTGTTTTGTTGTCAATTAGCTAAAGACCTGCGTTGAGTTCTCCACGTGAGAATTGNGGAGAAACTGAAGTCATTAGAAAGGTCGTTCATGAGACTTGATGACTAAATGAAAGAGGATGGTGGCCTTATTCTTACATGACCAAGTGGTTGAATACAGGGTTAGAAACAAGGAGAAAGATCCAAGAATTAGAGTGTGTTCCAATAATAAGCTGTGTGGGCTCCCGGTGAGTATGAGGCAGAATGCAGCCCCTGGGACCTACGGTGGAAGGGATTCACTTTTGGAGGATATTCCTATCACAAGGATTCCTATCCTTGTGGGCAATGGGGATGGCTTTGGATTATGAGTGATGAGTAGTACATCAGGCCATCATCCTGTGGAAGCTTGGTCCTTTGTGCCTGAAAGTGGTCATCTTTCAGAAGTGCTGCCATGGATTCTGCACCTCAGACACTTATGCTGCTCAAGTTGGCTGGGTTAGCCAAATAGAGNAGGCCACATGGTGATAACATGGATTACTATCAGCTAGAGGCCTGAGGAGACTGTTAGTGAGACCACACTGGTCATCTGCTTGAGTCATGGAAGGGGCACAGATTGATACCCATGCAATGTCACTCTGCTTTCTGAAGCCCCTGGCAGTCGGCATCTCCAGCCAGGCTGAACAACAGAAATCCAAAGAATAGTAAGCAAGTTTTCGGTTCCATGATTTCTTCAACACTTCCGGAAGATGAGAACANAACTTCAGAGAGCTGGGAGGAATGATAACCCTGGCCAGCCCTCCCCTGTATTACCAGAGACACCCGTGCTGCCATTTGTCAGAGGCTCTTGGGGCTGAGGACTGAGGGGGAAAGGAAGCCATGGATTTACAGTCCTTGCTCTAGAGACACAGGGATTGGGAGGAAGGGCTGAGTCTGTGCACGCGCACACACACACACACACACACACACACACACACACACAGAACTGCAGAAAGATTATCATGGTTGACAGGGGCAAATATCTGGCACACATGCCAACTGCACACAAAACCTGTCTCTGTCTCCTGTGGTTTCACAAAGTGTTCCAGGAAGACACCAGCTTTGCACTGATGGTCCTGTGCAGAATAATGGAGATCAGAGCTCTGGCTTCTGGACTCAGACAACCTAGGTCTATAGCCCAGTTTCTTGATCTAAGCCCCCGTTTCTTTACATATAAAAGCTCTCTGCCTGGTTCTGTATCCAAGTTCGGCCTTGTGCAAGCCATGAAACCTTAAATGGTTTCNCTATGTGCTTGACCAAAGTTTATCTGTGGGAAATTCAAAGCTGTGTTCTGCTTGCTTGTTGCCATGGCAGATNTCCATATTATGCACTGATTTGGTGGGTCTCATGGGCTAGAAAAGCCAGACCCAGGGCTTTTAGGAGAACGAACCATGGGAATGAGAGAAGACACTTAACCTGGTTTAGGCTCAAGAGATGTGGTTTGGATTTCCTTGGCTAGAGAAGAGAGCCAAGAAAGTAGAAAGAGAATTGATAGTTTTAAAGGGCTTTGAGAGGCAGAAAGGAAAGCCAGAGAGTGACCCANTCACAACCTGACCCTTTCTGCCATGGCCTCTTGAGCCGAACCAGGGAGAATCCCCAGGCAGCCATTATCAGAGCATAGCCTACCCAGTGGAGGGAGCTCCTGACAGGAAGTGACTCTCTCAGGAAAGCAGGCCATTGCTGGGAATAGTGCCATAGTCAATAAATGTGCCATAGTCAAGAGTTTGAGTTTTGTTCACGCCACTTGAGGCCTANGGGAGAACTAGCTCTCTCTCACACACACACTCTTTCTTTTCTCTAGTATTTTTGTGTCTACTGCTCATCAGAGTTGGCGCTGGCAGGGGGAGCAGAGCTGGCGAGAGAAATGTTACTGCTTCCCCAGAGAGTTGGTCAGGTTATTTTGAAGCAGAGGCTGAAGACTTGATGTTCTTAGATTATCTCCGGGTTTTGCTTTGCTGTGTTTTCTTGTTAATTCAGACAGAGAGAAAACTGAGCAAGGAATTTCTAACGTTCCCTTTTGAGTGAGTGATCAAATTGTCCAGGGCAATGACCTACAGTGATAATGCCTTCCATTTTCAGGGGGTTACAGTTTATGAAGTGCATATTCTNTGTAGTAGTGTAAGCCACAGCCAGCCCATCNACTGTCTGGTTCCTTTCAGCAGCTCTCTAGAATACAGCTGAGAAGCACTGAGAACCTTAAGGTCCTGGTACAGCCCCTGCTCTNCACACACTTACTTCATGATTGAATACCNGTCTCTTGGCCTCATTTCTCCTCAACACTCAGGTGTGAACTAATGTCCACTTCCAACACTTACATTACAATATGTGAAGCATGCTTTACTGTTCTATAAATTATTAGGATGTANGGAACAGTGTTTATTTCCATGCCAACGCTGACCACAGCAGAACGCTATTCCTGGGTCAGATGAGCTCCTACTCCATCGAGCCAGTTTCTTCAATGAAACAAGCCTTATCTCCTTGTGACTCCTGGAAGGCCATCAAGTATCCAGCCATGTGTCTGATGATAGATGTTTCCTAGTCAGGGTTTAAGGACATAGGGGAANCATATCNCAAAAGCTACCTGTACTCATCCATCAAGGATCAGTGATGGAACATAGGGAGTCTTTGTTTTCAGACTCATATAAACAAGATTGTAAATGGCCCATGTTGTGTAGGGGAGGCAACCAGAGTTTAAGCACCATCTTTTCCAAGTTGTAGATTCCAGGTGTGAGAGTACACTGTATTTATAGAGCACTGGGATGTTATCATTCATCAGGTATTTGGTCTGGCAGCTGCGATGCTGTATTATTGCCAGGAGATGAGGAAACACAGAAAGCATTTCAGGGCAGNAAGTTTAGCCATTATACTCATTAAGTATAAGAAATATGAGTTTTATGTCAAGATTTAGGGCTATCAAAATTGCCCAGTACTTGTTTTCTAGGCCAAGAGTAGTCACATGGCTATGACCAATCAAAAGTTGTGCTCTTCAAGCTTAATTGCTCAGGTCAAGGAAGTATATGGAGTCACTCAGTAGATTTCTACAGCAAAAATGCCTTCCTTTTATATATGTAAACCAATTGAGACTAGAAAGCCACGTATGGTAAAAATGTAATTTTTAGTTCTTGTAGTTGTAAGAACGTTTAATATCCTAAGGAACTATTCACATACTAAAGAATAAAAGAGAGATACTCAAGGAGTTTTGAGAAGGATAAAAGCACCAAACAGGAAGGTTTAGATGAGAAAGATACACCCTGAGATAGATTGAGGCATCGAGGGGAAGGCACTCCCTCTTTTCCTCATGTACCATATCAAAGACCCAAGAGTAAATTAGAAGCAGCAAATTGAGAAGCACAATCAAGTTTTGAATTTCAAGGCTGAGTTCTGGTCTCCAGAGAAGCCGCGCTCCATTCTTCCCCTCCCCAAGAGACTTCTTAGGTTCTCCTTCTTAGGCCTCCAGGCTACCAACTGAGGACAGGGCTTTGTTAGTGAGAGAACCTTGTAAGAGGAGGTGCAATTATCCCTAATGAGGGTAAAGATGGGAGTTCTCACCCTTCTCACCCATGTTGTTCACGTTGTATCCCTTAAGCCCATCATTACAGCCGGAAGGACAAACGCCAGGGATCCTGTGTTTGACAAGCTTGCTGGGGTTGATGAAAGTGGAAGGAAGAACATTAAGGTTCAGGAGTCTCTATAGAGATGGCCTGTGACCAACATCTCCTTTGTTCTTGTTGGGGAATGCAAACGTAAAGGCGTCAAGACGGAACTCAGGAGTCTTTTCAGAGACCTGTGATCATAGTTGCTGTTTTTGCTGTTGTTAATTCATCTTTGCTGTCTTAGACTTTTATTTTAAGATTAAGGAAAATGAGACAATACTGCCAGAAAACTACTACTACTTTATTCAGTAAAACTCCTACTATGTCGTCAGTTCCACCACTACAGTGCTTTTCACAAGTCTATAGGTGGTGGCAGAGCATCCCACCTTTGCTGGGTGAGGTATTGTAATTTAAGGTGGCACATGTGGTACCTCCAAGGCTAAGTGATGGAAGCAGCACATGAACCAACAACAACAGCTAAGTCCAGAGTTGTGCTAGACTCAGTTCCTGACCTCTAGAAAAAAAAGAGATGTTGGGCAGAGTGGTCCACTTACCAAGCATCAAATAGAGCCTTTCTTTCTACTGTTAAACTAAGGAAAGCCCTCATTGAATCCATTTAAAGCAGAACTCAGGAGAAACCAACTCAGAATCNAAAAGCAACTTCTTAGAAATAAAGGGGTAATGTAGAAACAAATTCAATACGTGTTTTTAAAGTTGAGAGTCTTCATGGTTTAGCCCTTTTCAATATGTCTTTAGAGAAATTTAGTGAACATAAAAATAAGAATATACTTATTCTTTTTTTTTATAATTCTGGAGTGTTTTTTTCCTCTTGTACACAAATAATAGCATGATATAAAAACTTTGCTTTCTGCCTATTTTCCCCTGTATCTTGGATGTTATTCCTTACTGACACATAGAAGTTCTTCATTCTCTCTGAGCTACAGTGTATGTGGGTACCATAATTTCTTTGAGCATCCCTAGTTGATGGACATTTGGATTGTTTTAACCTTTATATATCATCGTAAAAACAATGTGGTGGAAAATACTGTATTGGGTAAATATTGTGTTATTATTCATGCTGGTAAAATAGATTTGTGGATTATATCCTTAGAAATGAACTTGCTGAGTCTGAAGGAAGTTTTGATAAGTCTGTACAATTTCTGTCCCATAAAGGTTATAGCAATTTGCTTCTCTGAACTGTATGTTTGTTTTTGTTTTGTTTTGTTTGTAAGTTCCTTGCTGATATCACTGCAAGATTTAAGAAGGGGTGAGCTTTAGTTGTAGGCCTGTTGGCCAGACAAATAGAAACCTGTATAAAGAAAACACTATTTGGGGGCTAGAATTTATCAAATTCAGGTATTCTGTCTCTTTTCAAAATTCTGATTTACTTCAGATGAAACCCAAAGCTTTTATTTGTATGAGCCGTTCACCTTTCCAAGTACTTCCTCATCCCATACCATCTACAACCCTCCCATCAAACTGAAAGGGATGGAGCAAGGTTTTGGTGTTCATCTTCCTGCCTCAAACCTCTCCTTCAGTTTAACAGAAGTTCAGATGGGGATGTGTTGAGCAGCAAGGGCTTTAGAAGAGACAGCTGGGATTCAGACTCTTAAAAAAAATTGAGAGCCACTGCCTCCCAAGCCAGCTCTGGCTCTTAGATAGGGTATCTGGTCCTTGAATGAACTCTCAGAATCCTTGTGCCAGGAGCCTGAGAATCTGGTATCAGAGGATCTCACTGGATGTCAGAGAAGAAGGAGTAAGCGATAATATTTGTGTCACACAGAGACACGTACATGAGTGAGTAGAGGCTCTGAAGGAGCAGAAGTGGGTAGAAATGGCTCACAGGCTGTGCAAGCTTAGGACATGGGTGCAGAAGGTACAATGGGGAACTGGCAACTTTTGCCTGAATCTCATTTTGAATTTCTTCTCCCTCATAATAATATCGTTTTCAAGGAAGGAAGTCAACAGACTCTGATGATGTTGGCTGTGCTTCTTAGAGTAAAATTTAGTGTTTTTTTTTTTAAACAACAATATGTTGGACAGGTAAAATACCCTTCTGATTATTTGTAAATTAAATTTTCATTTCACGCTGGGGTTTTTTTTTGGGGGGGTGATGCTGGGACTTGAACCCAGAGTAAGCCTGTGCTTCCATTCACAGAGAGCTACACCCCTAACCTCACATAAGATTGTTAGTATGCTTTCAGGAAGAGAGCTCCTCCTGGCTTTTCTCAGAACTGAAAGGTTTGCGACTGCTCTCAGTCCCCCATCCAGACTTGTGTCTGCGCCCCGGTCATCCCTCAGTCACCCTGAGCTGGTTCCTCTGGGCACTAATGGTGGAACACCTCAGCAAGAAGAAATACCAAAGGACAAAGGGGTGACCCAGACCAGATCCCAATCTCGGAAGGATGTGGGGAGAGAGCTGAGAGTTTGCCTCCAACACAGAGAAGCTTCTTAGCAGGAAATGCCTGGAAGTTTGAATTGAAACAAAAGACCAGGGACAAGGGCCCTGCAGAACTCTTGGCCAGGTAAATTCACCATGATGCCCTTGACCCATTTGTAAAAACAAGCTAATGGAACCTTATGTCCACCAGATTCACCAGATTGGCCTGAACTTGGCCTATGACTTCTCCAAATTGAGAGACAAACCCTGGAATAGAAACATTTATTTGAACATTCAAATAATTATTTATTGCATTCTTACCATAAAAACTATAATGGGGGCTAGACAGATGGCTCGGTGGTTAAGAGCACTGACTGCTCTTCAAGAGAACCTGGGTTCAGTTCCCAGCACCCACAAGGCAGTTCATAACCATATCTATCTCCCGTTCCAGGAGATCTGATGCTCTCTCCTGCTCTCCATGGGAACGAGACATTCAAGTGGTACATAGACATACATGCAGGCAAAATATCTGCACATGTAAAATTAAAAAATAAAATGTAGTAGTGAAATTGATGAAACTTTTTTTTGCATGAATGCACTATGAAAGAGATTAGAGCTCATTAGAAGAAATAAGCTGAATGTAAGTGAAATATCTAAAATTTATGTTTGTACTTGCATGGTTCTTTTAAACTCTGGAGCATTTAGCTGAGAATCTTAAAGCTCAAAAGAATCTTAGATACCACTTGTTCCAATCTACCTACCCCTNACTTGCATGGTTCTTTTAAACTCTGGAGCATTTAGCTGAGAATCTTAAAGCTCAAAAGAATCTTAGATACCACTTGCTTTTACGTCACTGTCATGCCACCACAGATCAGGTTTAAAAAAAAAAAGAACTCTGATGAGATTATATGACTTAAAGACTTCCAGGGAAACAGTTGGGAAGCTCACTTTGCAGCATTGCTTACCACAATGCAAATGACTTATTCTTCCACATCCAGTCTCCTTCCTCATCAGAGCGAAATGATAAACCATGTAGGTTTCATGGGGAGATTGTCCTTAATGGAAATACAGCCCTTAACTATCTGGGAACAGTGTATTAGGAGATAGAGGATCCCAGCGAGTGTCAACAGCAGGAGGATGGAGGCACATTTCTTCACTGTCACCAGTAGGAGTTCACCTATTTTCAGAGTACCTTAACTCAGGTTAAATCCAAGATTCAGGGCTTCAATGATCTTTTTGTACACCGTGAAGATGTGTTTTTGCCAAGGCACCTTCTGATTGGTTTAATAAAGAGCCAAGTGGTTAATAACTGGACAGGATAAGTACGGTTAGGCAGGAAAACCAGACTAAGGACACTAGGAAGAAGAAGGGCAGAGTCAGGGGAGTCCCCAGTGAGACACAAAGAAGAAACAGGAGACACAAGATGAAAGAGAGGTAATGCCATGTGGCAGAATGTAGATTAATATAAATGGGTTAATTTAAAATCTAAGAGTTAGCTAGTAACAAGCCTGAGCTATTGGCCGAGCATTTATAGTTAATATTGAGTCTCCATGTCAGTTATTTGAGAACTGGTGGGCAGGAAAGAAAAATCCACTTGCAAGTCGGCCTGAAGCAGAGCTGGAGTTCATTTAAAATAGAAAGTTGCCAGGGAAAGAACACAGCATACTATAGCATGGAGCAAGCTTCTCAAAGAAGAGTTGCTGCTTATTAAAGATATTTTAACATGGATTTGTAAACACAAAGTGTGAATATGAACTTCTTAAGGGACAGTCACCATTACATGTGTTAATCCCAAAGATGGGAGGAGAAAGACCACCAACCCAAATCATCATGGCCAGATTAATTAAAGCAAGCAATTAATTGAAGCAAGGTTTTTTATTCATGTACATGGATTCCTTCCCCCTAAGGTGGGGTTTGAGAGGTCGGCATTGGATGTGAGGATGATAAGGCTTTTATAGCTCAAGGGTAGGAGGTTTCCAAATTGGGGATTTGGTGGGCAAAATAGGTTTTACAAAATAGGGGTTACAGGAGCAGGGCATAGGCATAACAAGTTAGTCCCCATGAAACAAAGACAAAGGTTGCAAGGTGGGCAAAACAAAGTGGTCATAGGTTGTCATATAACTTTTAGAAACAAAGGTAGGGGTGTAAGATGGTTATAAACAATGTTTTAAAATAAAAACATGATTATCGTTCCTGGAACAGGCAGTACAGAGCCATTGTAGTTAAGATTACAGGTGGGTCATACCCCAATACTTGAGAAATAGAGGTTTAGTAAAGAGAAATGAACCCAGTTTGCCTTTACTAGAAGATGGCTTTTAAGCCTAAGATGGTAGCAGGCTGGTTTGTCNCGTGTTTTAGCATTAGCCATATATTCTGTTTTGGTGGCTTTCAAGTTATATCTCAAAGGGTTCCTAAGAACCTCTTCCTTTTGCCTGTTTGATGAGTGGGATTGTAGGGTGGTTCCAGAGGTGTCTTGGATGGGATTATAATTTGATAGAGTAAAGCCACTAGATTTGTACAAGGGGTTCAGGATATGTCTTTGTAAATGGAATTTCTAGTGAGATATCTAGAAGATTGTAGGTTTATAACCTAGGAAAGGTAGAGAGGCTTTAAGTAAATGCTAATTGTGCTGGAATTCTTGATTCTTAGCTTGATTCTTGGAGGCTTCAGCCAAACTCCAGGGTAAGGGAATCTTCTCCCTTCCCACATTCCCATAATTTTCCCTCTTTATAAACTTCTTCACAAAGATCATCTGATGGGATTAATCCAACGTGATGGGAGAGCGGTGAAGGGGCAAAGGTGGAAACAGAATCAAGGGAGGGTAGGGTAGGAGGAAATTTCCTGATTCTGCAGAGTCATCAGTCAACAGGGTCTGATGCNACCAGAGGGAGGTATCTGTGACACCCTGCTTTAGATGTTAAAGGGGTCCCTTTGGACATCAAGTTACCAGGGAGGCTAAGTAGATGCAGGAAAACCAGTTGGAAGATTACTTACTATAGCAATCCAAGCAAAGAGGAGTGTTGATAGCTAAAGCCTTCATTTAGATAGATAGATAGATAGATAGATAGATAGATAGATAGATAGATAGATAGATAGAGACATGTATATAAGTATGTATGTATGTATGTATGTGAGTGTGTACACACACACATACACACACACATATGCACTCACACACACACACTGTAATTAAGCATAAGAGGTTAAGGGCATGCCCAGGGACATGGAGGAAGGTAAAGGCAGGGCTGGGCCTAGCATCCTAGCATCATTCACTAACCGTCACTAGAGCATGACTATCTGTAAAGCATTCTCAGTGAGTACTCCTACACTAGAAGCACAGCATCGGGGAGGTCCATAGATTTCTGCAGGTTCAAGAGACCTGATGTCAATGTGTAGCTTCCCGGGGCTTGAGACTTGTTTCTAAGCAACAGAACACAGCAAAGGAGAGTTCCTTTGTGCCTTCAAGCTCCACCTGTCCTCTCTAGCTCTTTGCCTTGGAGCATATTGCATTGTGAGGAATGATACTAGAAGGCTTCAGTCTGCCAATCCATTCACTCCAAGAGTTTGTGGGTAAAAAAGATGTTTAGCAAAATGTTGCTATACCAAACACCGACCTTCACCAAAACCTAACTGGAATGATTTGATCCACATCTAACTTCAACTGTCTCACATTCTCACTGTTCTTTTTTGTCATTTTCAAGTTTTCTGTGATTTTGACACTTGACATATTAGCAAGTTCTTAACGCCTTTAACTTGTTGTGCATATTGAGCTTTAAAAAACAAGCCCACTTTGTCTTGGTTTAGAAAGTGAGATGATATCAGTCTTCTGAAGAAATGCTTGTGTGCCCTCTGCAGGGAAACACCAAATGCCTGTTGGAGTCCCTGCTGAAGCATTTCATAAGTGAGAACCTGTCTTTAAGCAAAAACACACCAGTGTTCTTAGGATCCAAGCACACAGAATTTTCACCATCTTAAACATCTCAGTTAGGACCCTTACTGAATTCTAGGCTTCTTTTTAAAATACTTAAGAAAGAATGCTGGGAGATTACAGACTGAGCATGAGCAGCATGTTATCCATGTTTACCTATCACCAAGCTACAAATTTGGCTAAGTATGTTTTGGCTCTAACAGAGTTATTCTGATTTTTGTGGTCATTTTTGCTGACTAATCAACAATAAAGATCTGTCTTTTTGCACTGACATTCTGGTGACCATCATAAGGCTTTGTGTTGGCTCTGGGACCATCAGGCAGGGTCTAAAGTGTCCACTGAAGGGGATCAGCTTCTCAGGGACTCAGCTGCTGGACCAAAAGGAAGCCAGCTTATCAGAGCTCATCCCAAGACCTCACCTTGCTGCCCCTCACTGATAGGAAGGGCAGATCGATGGGGGCTCTCAGAAATCCGCAGCACACTGGGTTTCAGAGAAGGCTTTTGTTGTTGTTGTTGTTGTTTAGTTGGTTGGTTTTTGTTTTGTTTTGTTAGTTTTCATTGCTGGGGTAAAAGTAATCAGAAAACAGAAATCNTTAACTGCTTGAAGGGGGGGGCAGTTTTCCAATTTAGAGCATTTCTTCTTGATTTGGTGCTAATAGCCAGCCGACCTACCACTGGCTTGGAGCAGAAAACTGAAGAAAAATGTCTTTTGTTTACTCACTCAACATATGAGGGTGAAAGCTTCCTTGGGTGAAACCGACAGTCCTTTTCTCCCACTGAAGGGCCAGAATTAGTTAACCTAAACAGTCTGTTTAACTTGTAAGTGGTCTGCTTTGAAAGAGAAAAAAAAGCTGGTCAGATGTGATGTGATAACTTTGGCTCCTTAAATCAGCAGTGTGACTTTGAGAGGCCAAGGACAGTGAGAGGACAAAGCTGTGCCATGGTCCCTTCAGCTGGTCACTGAGGGCCTTAGGCAGACAGCTTGACCGTCTCTAACCCCACCGAAGCTGCACTGTTTACCAGCTGTGTAGTGCTGGGACTTGACCTGTCTTCTCCGTGGCTCTTGTTTTTTGAAATGTGAGTAATAATAGTTCTGGCCTCAACAGTATTTGTGATACAACATGCTTGCAAGGCCTCATCACCCACCATTTGCCCAGAGATGATTTGCTTTTGTTAAGACTGAACTCTGAAAGATGTAAGAGCCAGAGGGCATAGAGGACACCAGAAGAATGTAGGCCTCTGAAACAACTGAGCAAGGCTCGTATGAGCTCACGGAGACTGAAGCAGCAAGCACAGGGCCTATAAGACTCTGCACCAGGTCCTCCGTGTATTTATTATAGCTTTCAGCTTAGTATTTTTATGGGTCTCCTGAGTGTGTGGATGAGTGGGTCTCTGGTTCCTGTGCCTGCTCTTTGGCTCTTTTCCTTCTTTTGGATTGCCTGTCCAACCTCGCTCGATGTGATGGTTTTGTTTTATCTTATTGTATTTTACTGTTATGATTGGTTGTTATCTCTTGGAAATCTGTTCCTTCCTTTCTTTCCTTCTTTTCTTTCTTTCATTCTTGCTTTCTTCCTTCCTTCCTTTCTTTTTGGTTTTTTGAGACAAGGTTTCTCTATGTAGCCCTGGCTGGCCTTGAACTCACAGAGATCCGCCTGCTTCTGCCTCCCAAGAGCTGGGATTAAAGGTGTGCGCCACCACCGCCTGGCCCACTCTAGCAGCCTGTTCTTTTTTAATAAGAGACAGAAAGGGAGTGGACCTGGAGGGGAGGGAGATGGGAAGGGCGCTGGGAGGAGTAGAGAGAAGAGAAACTAACCAGGATATATTGTATGAGAAAAGAATCTATTTTCAATACAAGAGGGAAAATTGGGGGGAAAAGAAGAAAAGAAAGAGAAAGAAAG
>LZPO01117119.1:65640-76124 GCA_001675575.1 Neotoma lepida
ACATTGCTTCCCCTTAGAAATAATCACCCTCTTCCCTGAAATGGAATTCCCTGGTGTTTTAAATACTTAATAATCAACTTTATTAAAGAAAGAAGAGCTTTGGTTGAATAATTTTTCAGCAAAAAAAACAAAAATTACTCTGATCTAATCCCTTTCAGCGCTTCAAAAGAAAATTTTGGTCAAACATTGGGAAAATTAGCAGTCCTTATAATATGGCTGTTAAAACAAAATAACAGAACAGCAAGTTACAAGCAGCCAATATTAAATGAACTCATAATATAACCTAGATGCGGGTTGAGAGTGCTGTCACATGGGATCATTAAGAGTTTTATCTCTTATCCAGGACTGGGACAAGGAAAGGGGCCTGAGGCGGAGTTCAGTGCAAGATGTTTTTACAGTGTTCTTCTCCAAGGAGTAATCCCTGAGCTATACAGTAATCTAGATACTTGCAATCAATTAAAATGAATGATTGATTCAGTGAGACTTTCCTTTGTGGTTTTAAATACAAAACATTCTAAAANTGGGAATGTAGGGAGGAAATGTTTGCAAATTACACAGACCCCCTGGAGGGTCCCCTGGGCTTTACTGGGAGACGTTACTGGGGAAATATGTTGGCCTGGGAGGTAGCAAAGTAAGGCTCCATTATTCAAAATGAAAAAGCAATCTCAAAAGCTCGCAGTCATCAAGTGGGTGACGTGGACATATGAAGATGCCCTTTCAGGCTACTTTTTGTTTTCCTACTTTGATAGTCATGGATACAGAGAAATATTTTCTTCCACGGGAGAAAGAGCAGGGCTAAGTGAGATGCTGAAGTGGAGAGTGACTGCACTGCAGAATAATGTGGACAAAAGTGGGGCAAGGAGGCTGTTGAGACCTGAGGAATATAAGATTAATTGGCTTCAACCAGTTGCTACTATGTGTCCACACAAGCAAAATATGACTGTGTTTTTAAGAGAATTTAGTTCTACAAAGATTTAAGAGACTCTCTCAAAGTTTTCAGTTTTAATACAGTTCACAAGCCAAGACAATGTGGCCAAGCAAAGTACATCAACTGGTTCAGTCAACCCTACTAATATCAAAAGCGCTATTGCTTGAGACTGTCCCACTATTTCCGAACCTCTGTCAGGCTTGAACCTCTATCAGGCTTGAACCTCTATCAGGCTTGAACCTCTATCAGGCTTGAACCTCTATCAGGCTTGAACCTCTATCAGGCTTGAACCTCTATCAGGCTTTTACTGGTTTTTGTGTTACCTGACTCACCTGTGGGTAATCCTAAACTAAACAAAGCTTACTCCGTGGGGAATAAGCTGCTAAACACCATGTTCTTTGCTGTTAAAGGAACAGCGAATGGGAAGATTCTCCTCTACATCTTCTGAATATGGTCATATTGTGTTATAGCTGTTCTGTTTTGGATCAAACAAGAGCATCATAGTAAGAAGTCAGAGCTCACACTGCCATACAAGGAATTTTCCTGTGAGAAACATGCTTCCTTGTATTGCCTTCGTGCTCTTATGTTCAAAAGCCTTGGGGTTTGTGCAGATGGAAATGAAGTTGAATAAAATCATTATTGCATTTAGTTTTGGAAGATTCTAGAGAATATACCATAACAGTTAGAGCCACTAAAGTCACGTTTTATTTTAAATTTTATTTATTTGTTTGTACATTTATTGTGGTGCTAGTAAACAAAGCTCGTACCATGTATATGCTGGGCAAGTACTCTACCACTCTACCTACCACTAAGCTACATTCCCAGACTAACCTAGGAGATCTGCAGCAGATTTTTGTACTTGAAACACTCGTGTTTGTGAGCTGAGGCATTAATGCTCCATAAGCCACATTCCTGTCCTAAGTTGAAATCCAGTCTTCCCAAACATCCCTGGTGTGTATTAGCATTCCAGAAGCTCCAGGGAGAGGCTGGGAGGAAGCCCAATGGCTACATTTGCACTCAAGTACCTTTTTTTTTTTTTCTTTTCTTTTCTTGAACAAGAAGAATACGTCTGTGCCAACATATCACACAATAAAACAAGGATTTGGCACCAATTTCTATTGATTTGGTCAGGATAAGCAGCCAAACTAGCTATTTCATGCCAGAAATATGAGTTGGTTTGGCTGGCTTGGTCTGATTTAATGCACAGGATAATAATTAAATGCCATGTCTGGTTATATTGAGTGAACAGAGCTAGCCTTACTTCTGAATCTTTTGCAAAAATTGGTGCTTTCTTGTGTTTTCATTCTAAGTGTGCATTTTCCCACAATCACTCACCACACAGGAAAGCTTTACTGTTAACTCCAGCTTTCTGGAAGGGAAAAGCATTTGGCAGAGAGTCTCTTCCGAGTGAATGAGTGAATCGTATTGTGAGTAAAAGCGGTGAGAGAGGAACACTAGGCAGTTTGAAGCCTATGTTGGGGGCATAGGGGAGGTTAGATCACAAAATAGATGAAGTTCATCTTGTGACTTCCATTCATTCGTTCACTTACAGCTATATTCTGTGTCAAATACCAGGCTAGGCATTGGAGATACCTGAATACAGAGGCAAAGTCCTTAAGAAAATGTACATTGGGTGGGAAAACAGAGGCTCCCCAAATTCCTCGCCTCATACAGTCACAACATACGTGAGCAAATTCCTGTTCCAAGTTCACTGGTTCTCTGTATGCCCAAAAAGAAAAAGGCAGTTTGGTGTGGTGATATTTTATTTGTCTTCCCTAATAAAATTTATCTGAGGGTCAGAGGAAAAATGGGGCTGCCAGCCACTAATAGAAAAACAATAGCCATGCAAGTTAGCACACGCCCTTAATCCATTTGGTTCTCTGTGACTCCAAGGTCACATGNGGAACTAGCAGTAGGAGGTGGTGGCACACGCCTTTAATCCCAGCATCAACCTTAGAGTTCTGAAGATCCATGCAGACAAGACAGGAAGTGATGTAGCTTGGGAGGATGGGAAATTAGTTAGCAGATGGACAGGTATAAAAAGCCAGGTTAGACCGGAAGGCTCGCTCTTTCCTCCGCTTCAATCCTGGGAAGTAGAGGCAGCGTTGGTGAGTGGTGGCTTGCTCCTAATTCCTCTGATCTCTGTCAGATTTTCACCCTTATTTCTTGTTCCACGTGTTTATTAATGACTGGTTAGAAGTTCTTCTTACAGTTTGGTTTTGGTGTTGTTTTTTTAACTTTTTGATAATTTCATAGATGTATACAACATATTTAGATCATATCCACCCTCATCTTCCTCTTGGTTCACATTTTATTTTATTTTACTTTATTTTATTTTTTTCTGAGACAAAGTTTCTCTTATGTAACAGCTGTGGCTGTCCTGGAACTCACCCTGTAGACCAGGTTGGCCTCGAACTCACAGAGATCTGCCTGCCTCTACCTCTCGAGTGCTGGGATTAAAGGCATGTGCCACCACTGCCGGGCTGGCTCACTTTTTAGAACTTGATTCCAAACCTGATTTTCTACAGCTGTGGCATCTCCCACGTGACGTCAACTACTCTGGAGTTTACCAACTTAGATGTCATCCACATTTCCCCATAAACATTTCTTCAAGTTAACATAGTTTTTACGCAGCTTCAAATCACTACTAATAATGGAAACCTCCTGTCCTTTGCCTTGGGACGGAGGTAATGAATTATGTGTTCCAACACCCTGAATTGACACCACTGCCTGACATAGACTCTGAGGGCCCAGGACCCTCACTGTTATATTTTAAGAAGGAAAAGAGAAATTATTAGCAAATGTCTACCAAATGTTAAGTATACCTTAGCCCTGAGGGCTTTCTCTTTCCTCTAACCCAAAGAACAGAAAGGTAATTGCTCACTTTCTATGTGATTTCATATAAAAGAGGAAAGTTTCTCTTCCTCCAGAACCCTATATTTACCCCTGGTTGGGAAATAATGGTGGTGTTCACCCATGCCTGCAGTTTCCTTTCCAAATGACTCTCCAGCTTCTGCCCAGACATTTCCAGGAACAGGAGATCCTTGGGACTCACTTGTCCTTGTAAAACTAAGGGTTCTTTTTGTACCCAAAACAAAAGAAGCAAAAAAAAAAAATTTAAAGAACCAGGAAAACAAAATACCTGCTTGCCTGTAATTCCCTCTGCACGTGCCAGGCTCTCTTGTGGTCAAATACTAAACATTTTCCTTTCAAGTACACGGACCAATGAATCCTGTGGGAGGTGAGAACTGACAACATTCGAAGCCAACAAGCTAGAATTGCCAGCGAAGGATTCTTGTAACTGAGGAAATAATGAAAATAAAAGCAGTAAACGTACCTCAGAGTGTGGCACTTCAGCTTCAGAGAAATGAAAGTTCCAACAAAGGCAAACTAATATTTTGTCATTTAACACAAGTGATCAGAAACAAGAGCATGAGCTAGGCAACTCATAGTTGGGCTTTTGAAACATATGCTGAGTGCTTGCAAAAATGAGAGCAGGGGTCAGTTGAGGGAAATTTAATAGTTTGAACTATTAGTTGCCAAGCGTCTAACTGCATCTAAGGCCAATTTGAATACTCTGGGCACTTATGGACAAGAACTCGAGGCAGGCTACTCATTTCTATTAGTTAGAATAGAATAGAATAGAATAGAATAGAAAAGGGCAGCTCTCTAGAGAGAGCAGTGTGTTTAGGCTTCACTCTAATTTTCGGTAACGTATGCTGTAGGCTTGGTGGGAGGCTTCAGTCTGCCCCTGGATGAGCTCAACTAGTGGTAGCCACTGACAGTAAGAACAGCAAGAGCTGTCTTCTCATTGCACATATGAAAACTCNGCAGTAAGAACAGAGAACTCAAGTTTGTGGGCTTGTCATTAAAGTCTGCTGCTTCCACAAGCCTCCTTTGTCTGTGATCCTTGCAGTGACCACTTTCCTATTAAAGTAAATTAAAGAACCTGTAAAGTTAATCCAGAAACAGCATGGAGCTGAAGAGAATTGCTCCCTCACCACTGGGGGCAATTGGTTTCTGCCCTGCAGGGTGAGGTTCTATTATTTTAAATATTATCGTTGGTCATACAACTTCCCAGTCTTCTCTGAGAGACTCAGCCCATGTAGAGAACCCTGGATTTCACTGGGGAACTGAACACCGCCTCTAGGAGCAGAGCTGTAGGTCACCAGGCTTTAGGCAAACTCAGTATTCTACCTTAACATCCAAACCCATCTCATGGAGACCCAGAAGCAGTCGGCCATAAAGGCGCCTCATTTGAAGCCCACGGGCTGTTCCTATGTCGTCTACTGTTCACAAATGTGGGAAAGAAAGCTAAGCAATGCCTACTTGGAAAAGGAAGTCCTAGGATATAGTGAGAGAAGCCCACCCAAGGGGCAAGTCAAACTCCTGACTTCGTGCATCAGGTATAAAGGAAATAAGAGCAATGTTTATGGCCGTGAGTTTGGGTAGAGGTAAGGTATAGACAAAGTCATTGAAATCTGGCTGTCACAGAAATGGCATTTTTCCAATACGACAACTTCACTTAATAAGCAATCACTGAGGCTTCGTATATGCCAGGTATCATATTACCATGGCCTAAGGATTCTTAAATGAAGAAGACAAGGTCCTTGTCATCCATGAATTACTAGTCTGGTTTGTGGAGATTAATCCACAGTTGGGGTATGGAGGGTAACAGTGGCAGGTAGAATAACCCCAGTGGGGGACATTGTGGAAGAGTCATCGTGCTACCATCTCTCTTTTTCCTCGCCAGCATTCAGATTTCCACATGAGCAAATAATTCTGAGCAGGGAAAAGGTCTTGTTTGGTTGGTTACCTGAGTCATTCACTATTAAATGCAATGTGAGCCAGGGGTGGGGCACTGTGAGTCCTGAAAAACAGGAGTCTGGAGTCCCGCCAAAAGTCACCACCAGAAATGTGGCCTCACAGAAAGTCAGGGAGAGGGGAGCCTGATGAGGTTTCAGTGACAGAAGCTGTCCCTTTCATAGGGGAGGTAGGAGATGGGAGCCCTTGAGCTAAAAACGAAGTGGAGGCAATGTTGTATTATCTTTCTCAGAGAGGCACTTCCCCCACCCAGCACCTCGGAAGGAGCTGCCCGCTGAACTGCAGCTCACTTTCTTCAAGTGCTGCCTACTGGCCTTAATTGTGCCATGTGGAGAGTAGAGAGGTCAGTGTTCATATGGTGTCTCTTGGGTACCTGAACCCCTGAAAGATGTCCCTGTGCTTCTGATGGGCCTGCGCTCCAAGTCCTCCACCAGCCTGACCGCCTCCCACACCCAGTCATGTACCCCGGACTGACCCTGCCCCAGTTGCCGGGTGACAGGCTGGGGACGGTGATCTGGCCCAGCTACAACAGACCACTCAGTCCCACAGAACTGGGTGTTGTGGAAAGATTTTTATGATGAAAGGGAAACGATTCTTCATTTGAAAACCTAGAGGTCACAGGCTCAAGGCTCAGGGTGGGATGCTGTGTTAGTTGGAAATTCTCATGTGTGAATTTTAGTAACTTCAAGTTAGCCTGTGGTTCAGGTCATTTCTGGTTTAGAAAACATTGTCGAAAACGTAAAAGCCTCCTGTTCTCCTCTAAGAAAAACGAGGTGCTTCTCACCTTAGCTATCAATGTGGTAGTCTCCTTGAGACCTGCAATCCACACAGGTCTCTGGGTGTCTTGGGAAGGATAGAAGACCTTGTGTGTAGTGATTATATTATGTCCCCCAAAATATTGTGTACCCTAATAAAACTTATTTGGGGTCAGAGAACAGAACAGCCACTAGATAGACATAGAGGCCAGAAAATGGTGGCACACACGCCTTTAATCCTAGCATTCCAGAGCCAGAGATCCATCCAGATCTCTGTGAGTTCAAGGCCACACTGGAAACAGCCAGGCATGGTGGCACACACCTTTAATCCCAGCACTTGAAATCTCATGTCTTTGCTTGAGAAAAACACATGCCTTTACTCCCAGGAAGTAATGGTAGGAAGCAAAAAAGTATATAAGGTGTGAGAACAAGAAACTAGAGGCCTCTTAAGCTTTCAGGCTTTGAGCAACAGTTGAGCTGAGATTCATTCGGGTGAGGACTCAGAAGCCTGCAGTCTGAGGAAACAAGATCAGCTAAGGAGTTGGTGAGGTGAGGCTGGCTGTGGCTTGTTCTGTCTCTCTGACCTTAGATAAGTTTTATTAGGGTACACAATATTTTGGGGGACACAATATAATCACTACACTTGTGCACTTGATACTGTAACAGTGAGATCAGGATGAATCCTGTCATGGAGGTCTGTGCTTGAGGACGGCAGGTGGCTAAAGGGGGCAGGATGGTCCTGAAATGAAACATCATTGTGTCAGTCTGGATTCTCTAGCAGAAACACCACTAGAATGAATATGTATTAAAACAGATTTATTAGCTTGGCTTATACAATAAGGTCCAAGTAGTCCAACGATGGCTATCTCATACTTGAAAGGCCAAGAATCCAGCAGTTGGTCAGTACATAAGTTTGGGTGTTTCAGTAGTCCCAATCTGGAATATTCCTGAAGAGTCAATGGTCTTCAGTCCATTTGAAAGCATGATGAAACTGATTCTGATACTAGCAAAGGAATCAGAAGTGTCCGTCATAGAGTGGATGGACTGGACCACAAGAATGAAGGCTAAGCAAGCAAAAAGCAAACAACTTTTCTTCTGTGTCCTTTTATCTGGGCAGCCACCAAGGGGCCACCCACATTTAGGGTAAGTCTTCCTCTATCAATTGTGACAATCAAGACAGTCCCACACACGCATGTCCACAAGTCAACCTGTTGTACACAGTCCTTGATGGAGGCTGTCTTACCAGATGACTCTAGGTTATACCAAGTTGTTGATTTAAAGTAACCATCCTAACTGTTTTAGGGCCTTCTGATGTCTGGAGCTCTCGATCTGAGAAGAATCTCTGTCCTATTCAGATTCATCACACCATTTGGAGGTAGCACTTGGGCCCCAAATATCTTTTCCCATAAGAGTTCTTCAAATAACTGGTTCAAAATGGGGCCTGGAAATTGATGTTTTCTTAATAGTTAGTTCTCAAGGTGGTTCTACTGTAGACTCAGGGTTGAGAACTACCATGTTACAGTTTCTCTAAAATTGTCCTCTGGTTTCTAGTGCTAGGATCCCCAGTGTTACCACTTAGTTACAACTCTAATTATTTCAGCTGCTCCCTCTTCTAGGAAGTACTCCTGGCTTTCTCCCACCTCTGCTCTAGCAGAGTTCCTAGTTCCTAAAGGCATGAGTTTGTTTCTTTTTCATGGTTACTACAACACCATCTGTCTCCTCACAGAGGCCTCCTCTGCTGTATCTTTGCCTCATCTAGTCTTTGCAGTGCCTAAAGAATGAGTTCTTGGCAAGGCAAGCAAGACCTTTGACAGACTTCACAAGCCACTGTGCCAGCTTTGTGGCCCAACAGCTTCCCTGACAGTTTCCTGTTTCGATGTTTTAATGCCCTCAGCACTCCATCCTTCCTCCTTGGGTGTTTTGTCTCTTGACACGACTTCTTCCACAGCCCTACTGAGGCTCTTTGACTCCTCCAAGATCCAGCTTAGCCTTCAGACCATGCATAAAGTTGTTCTTGCTGGCTCCACCAAAAGCAAGGAACTTCTCCCTGGAGTAGCTACTGTGGTTACTTGTACATCACCAACACACATTGTAGGCTTACCCTCCCAACTAAATCAAGGCTTCCCCGGGATCGTGGCTTGTGTACTTCTGTGACTCTTGGCTCATCCTGCTTGACAGCATACTATTTTAATGGTTATCTTTAATGACAAAAATCATATGTGGAGAGCATTGAAAATGACATGAATAAATATTGATGTACAGAAAGGGAAGAGGGCGGTGCTACCCTGTAGAGGTAGCCACTGCGCACAGCGCTCACAGCAGTAAGGGAAGCAGTGTGTGTTAGTTGAGGGTAGAATGAATGTAGAACCCAGAGTGAACTCTTCCCACCTCAGTGACCTTAGACAGATGACTTTAATCTCTCTGTGCCTCAGTTTCTTTAACTACAAAATGGGAATGATGGCTACCTGCTTCACTGACTATTATGAGGATTCAAGCTAATAACCATAAAGTGTGTGGACGATACCCGATACAGTGCCTACTGGAATATGGGAATGGTCGGTCTTTCACACCTTTTTTTAAAAAAAAAACAAACTTACAGACAAATAGGCCATTTTGTTAACAATAATATTTATTCAGCAATATGTTTAACCAAAAAAAATGTTTCATCAAGCTCCAATAATAATAATATAGGTTCAGTGTCTGAATCTTCTCCAGAATTCTGTTCTTTCAGGAAAATAAAAAATCCTCATTATCCACTTGTGGTTCATGCCTGCAATCCCAGCACTTGGGAGTTAGAAACAGGAAGATTGTGAGTTCCATAGATATCTGGGCTACCTAGGGAATTCCAGGTCAGCCTGGGCTGTAACATGAGACCTGTCTTCAACAAAATAAGCAAACAGAGAGATCTGCATTAAATGTCATTATGTACATATCTTTGTGTTCTGAGTGAGAAATTTCTAAGAGTGGAACTATTAGAATAGCAAGTATGGTCTAAATCTATAGTTTAAATACGAATTTACTAACAGTGGGTGATTTCTAGTTGAGCTTTGGTTTGAACACATTGTTTTGTTGTTGTTGTTGTTGTTGTTATTTTGTTTTGTTTTCCGAGACAGGGTTTCTCTCTGTAGCTTTGGAGACTGTCCTGGAACTCACTCTGTAGACCAGGCTGGCCTCAAACTCACAGACCTCTGCCTGTCTCTGCCTCCCAAGTGCTGGGATTAAAGGCGTGTGCCACCACCGCCTGGCTTGAACACTTTGTTTTAAGGGTGTGGTAAGAGCTGGTCTGTCACTATCTTAAAGCTAACTTCCTCCAACTATATTGCAGAAATTTCCAAAATTGAAATATAGGGATCAATATAAAAAACAAATCCTTAGTGGTAGCATTCCTACACCACATACTGAGTATTTCTGAAAAATGGAAGCATAAGCCATTTCTATATTGTATTTATAACTTGGCTTCTTTTCTCTTGAGACTAGAATTTGAGCCATGTCTTGGGACCTAATACTTGACTTATCATATCATTCATATTCATTCCTTTGACTTGGACCCCCAGAAGCCAGACTTTAATGTAGTAATACCTAAGTAAAATAAAAATTCATAGCATTGTTGTGAAACAACTAAAAATGTTTATATATTAAGTTCTATATGAAGAAGTATTTACCATGGGAACATGTAACTCCCATGAGGTATAGTAACAAAGCTGTATTTCCCTGAATGTAAATGGAAATCTAAGTATGATTGACAATTTCAAATTTTCCAACATCATTTAGGTGTATTGCTTCGGAGCTGTCAAGTTCCTTTCTGTTAGTATTCAAAAAAATTAGAAGGACAGAAGGGGTGAAGAAAATCTTACAGTGAAAAAAACTCTTTAAGATTGAGACATCTTGCGGGGCGGTGGTGGCACACGCCTTTAATCCCAGCACTCGGGAGGCACAGGCAGGCAGATCTCTGTGAGTTCGAGGCCAGCCTGGGCTAC
>LZPO01117119.1:96140-117673 GCA_001675575.1 Neotoma lepida
CACTCGTCTTTTTCGTGCTTTTTTTCCATGATCCTGGGGTTTCTAAATCTTGGCAGGAAGACAGTGATTCCTTTGTGCTGGGCTGTTACAATGAAGTAACCAAAGAAAGGGTCTTGGTCTGAGGCTGTCAGCTGTTACTAATCACTCTTCGCCTGCTGGTCGCGGGTCCACTCGCCTCTCCCTCTTGCCCTGCTTAGCACACATAAAGAAGATAAATTACTCTCTGGTTCCTCTTCAAAAAAGCATATTGTGTTACACATTCCAATACTGTGAGCAAAGGATGGGCTAATGTGAAGGGTAAATGGGTATCTAAACCACCTCACAGGGGGTCTCGCACCCGCAGCTGGGAGCCTCTGAGGCAAGAATTTCAGAGTTGCCCCCTACGACCATTTCCGGTGACCTCGCTGAGAGTGACAGGAAGTCCCTGGGGTAGGGTCCAGAGTAAACAGCACCACCAGAATTACAGGGCTGGATTAGGACCAGAACTAAGAGAGGGAAAGCGTGGGCACTCAGGGATCTCATTGCCTGAATGCTAAGAGAGGGCGCTTCCAAGCTAAGGTTAAGCCAACAGGCACTTTGGCGCTGGTATTAGAGGGAGCAATAACGGACCTCAGTTTCCCCTCTGCCTCTTTCTATGTGAGTCGAAAAACAAAGCAAAACAATCACACCACAGCTATGGCCAGAGAAAAAGAAAAAAGACTGTCTGCTTAGTCCTCGCAATCTGAGGAGAAAAGTGATTTATTCGGCTTTTTCTGCCACCAATAATATTGCCCGTTCCACTGATTTTTTTTTCCATTGACCAATCTTTCAAAAAGAGTGTTTATTTCTTGTTTACTTTTCTGCACTTCATTTTTCTAGGGAACGCTGGAGCTCCAAGATGTGTTAACAAGCTTTAGAGGTCAAATTAAAAAATCAATTTTCCTGACAAATTATATGCCGTCATAAATGCTTTCAAGTATGCAACCTTCCAAAGCTAAATGGCATTCCAGGATAACAAAATGACAGGTTCTTCGATATGATCAGCCATCACTAGGAAGGAAACTTTGGCTGAAGTGAGAAAACATGTGAAAATATTTATAATTGAACTGTCAGAGAAAGCTGCAAAATCTCTGTGAGCCTTTGTAGAGATGAGTCAGTGCTCAGGATGGCTCAAGCCTGCAACCTCAGGAGAAGGGTTGTCATGACTGCAAGGTCGGCTTGGGCTACATAGTATGTTCTGGGTTAGCTCTATCTACATAGTCAGACCCTATCCCAAGAAGAAAAGAAATTCTGGGGAAATGACTTACTAAGAAAGTTTGAGGTACAAGCATAAGGATAAGGACCCAAATTTGGATGCCCAGCACTCACGCTAAAAGCTGGCTCTAGGGTCCATTCTGTGTTGGCTGACTAATGGGCGTGAGGCCTGTCCTGGACTGTGGTTATATACCTAGTGATACTCCACTTGACAAAGCTGATTTTCCCTGTCCCAGAGGTACCAATTGCAAATGGCTTCTTGGTTAAGCATGTGTACTTTCTTTTCTCAGTGCTGGGGTCACAGTCTCTGTAAGTTCCTATGAGCTTCAGTCCTGTTAAGTCTGGAAGACACTGTTTCCTCGTGGTCATCTATCCTCTCTAGCTCTTGCAATCTTTCTGCCTTCTCTTTCACATCACATCAATTTCTGAGCCTTGAGGGGAAGGGCAGAGTGTTCCAAAGACTCTACCTCTCTGCACATTGTCCAGTTGTGGGTCTCTGTATTAATCACCATCTGCTGCAAAAAGAAGCTTTTCCTATGAGGGCTGATCAAGGCACTGATTTATCTTATAGTAATGTGTCATTAGGACTCATTTTATTGCTCTGCTCATCTAGCAGGATAATAGCAGTAGGTTTTCCCCTATGCCCATGACCTATCTAGTCTCAGGTGGGAAGGATGTGGGAGGGGCTGGGGAGGGGAAGAAATATGATCAAAATGTATTGTATGGAAATCAGATTTTTAATTAAAATAAAAAGTTGCTATAGCTATACGTACTTATAACCTAAGTGCCATGAGGGCAAGGAACAAAGACAAGAGGAGTGCTGGGGTTTGCTGGGACCAGCTTCGCCCAGAAAACCTCACAAGCTCCAGGTTCAGTGAGAGACCCCGTCTCAAGGGATTAAGGCAAAGGGCAGCAAAAGAGGACACTTGAATACTCCTTTGGACTCCACACTCTCAGGTACCCCTTACACACACACATATGTGGTGATAGTTTGTGTATGCTCTAACAAATAAAGCTTGCCTGAAGATCAGAGGGTAAAGCCAGCCATTAGGTAGCCATAGAAGCCAGGCAGTGGTGGCACACACCTTTAATCCCAGCACTTGGGATCTCATGCCTTTGTCCCCAGTACTTGGGCGGCACACACACCTTTAATCTCAGTACTAGGGAGGTTGAGACAGGAAGTGATATGGCTGGGTGGAGAAAAGGAATATAAGACAGGAGGAGACAGGAGCTCAGTCTCTTTCAGGGAAAGAGTTGGCGAGGTAAGAAGTGGTGCCTGTGGCTTGTTCCTTTGTCTCTCTGACCTTTCAGCATTTACCCTGATATCCGGCTCTGGGTTTTTATTAAGACCAGTTAGGGTTTGTGCTACTCATGTACATGCACACATTCATACACACATCACATACAGAGGAAATTGCCTTCTTTACAGAAAATTCCATGAAGTGAAGCTTTTCCCTTATCATAATGTCTGAAAGATTTCTGTTCAGATGAATTGACCAGATGCTGGAAGCCAACACCCTTACTTCTTTGACCTCTGCTCATAAAAAGACACTAGTTCTGAGGTCTGAGGAGTAGCCCAGAGTCACTGGTAGTGACAATGAAGGGAACACGGCAGTTTGTGGTTCCTTTTTAAAGCCCCTGCTGTCGTTTGAGTGGGGATAGAACCAATGATTGTAAAGCTGAACCCAGAATGACAAGTGCATCTTACAGTGTGACCTCACACATTCATATCTATAGGTAGGAAGCTGAAAAACATCACCAAACACTGCTGCTGGTCTTTACCACATTTAATATCTTCTAGTATTTTCTGTGCTATTCTCCTCTGTTAATTGACTTAAAAAAATGCAATCATGACCCACTAAACCAATTTTACAACCTGAGAAGTAAGCACTCATCTTTAGACCTCACCTTTCTCTCTCTACTTTTCTTTTGTTGGCTGTTTGTTAATTCACCCACTCTTCTGTCAAAGTATGGAAAGACAGAACAATAGCAATTACTCCTGTGTGCTTACCTGAAAGAATGAACTAGATCAGCAAGCGGAGAAACTAAGTCAGGAGAGTGCATGCTCTACCGCAGAGCTGCAGCCTCAGCCTGCCTTATACTTTCCCTTTTGAGATAGGGTACCATTAAGATGCCCAGGCTGACCTTGAACTTGCAATCCTGAACTCCTGAGTAGCTAGAATTTACAGGTCTATATACCACCAGGCCCAATATGACCACACACCATTCTTGGCCAACAATTTGAAACCTGACTTTTAAAGATTTACTCAAAGGTAAATAGAATCATAGAACTTTCATTTTCTTTACTGTCTAATCTGTAAAGAGGCAGAAGAAAATATTGCAATACAAAAGATGTTTGCACAGTTTTAGTCAGGGATTTGAAATGACTTGCTGGGTGCTCACACCCTACCTCCACTGCCCCTTTCTATGTGACCTTTTGACCCTCTGGTTCCAACACCTTTGTAGGTGACTGTTTGCCCAATACTCAGCAGCAGGCAGCTGCTCAAGATGCCGGGACTCATTTCTCTATCTACTATACAAACATGAAATAAACGGTATTTTTAGAGTTTCATTTTCCTGTCTTTAAAAGCCACATCACCTTGTATTCCCATGAATACGGTACATGTTCATCCTTGAGTTCCCCGCTGTAAGTTTGCCCATCTTGAAATTCTGGGAGGGCTGGAAACAGGCGGCTTTCATTAGATGGATGTTGGAGAGTGCATTGTGAAGAAGGAACACATCTAAAAGAACTCAGAACCGAAGCAGAGCAATCATCTTGAATCAGCAGCTGCCATTGCCCTGTTCTGTCCCTCCTGGGCCTGGTCCAGGGGCCTTGGAAGAGCAGTGAAGTGTCATGAGAATACGTGGAGAGACAATTCAAAACAGAAGGTTGCTTTGGATTTCTTGTTCCAAAACCAGAGACTGGAATTGTGAGGGAAGCAGACCGAAACACGTTCGTTTGTAAGGCTTAGATTTTTTAGCAGATGGGAGAGTGGAATCCATGAAAATGACAGAACCTCGGGAGCTTGGCGTTATTTATGTTCCTCTTTAAAACTTGGCTGAAGACATATTTCATTTATCCAAGTCATACAAAACATTGTATCAAAAGGAAATTTAATTTACAATTCAGAGGTCCACATAGTATGCAGGAAATACTCTGCTCTTCCCCCTCCAAAATATCCCATGAATTTTTTTGGTGCATATTTGCTATACTAAACTGATTGCCCAAAGGCTTTCTTCATAATTAAAAAAGTTATTCTATATTTGCTTCAAGACATTTGCTTCTTATTATCTTCAAGTGCCTGCCACCTAAGACACACAGGTATTTGTAGCAATTTTTAAATCTTTGATAGTCTAGAAAGCATCCTGTTTAATCTCTTTTCAGTGCTTAACTCTTATGAATATTGAAGGTTTTCAGGAATGGTTACTTGCATGATAATTGTTTATTGATGAATAGATTTTTCAGAAGTGAAATCTGCTCACAGCCAGAAAAATCGATGGCCCTCCATGCTCCATTACAACATGCCTGCCGGCTCTGGACCACTTTTCCAGGAGTGGAGGAAGGGTTTGCACTGCCATATCAGCTCTCTAGCTACTCCTTCCAATGACTAGGACTACTCAGCCTGGCCCTTGGGTAGATCTAAGGCATGGAGAGGAACTGATCAGAGGCTTCCCATAATTACATCCCTATAATAAATAGTGTCCTCCTCAAACCAAGTGGTTTGTCTCAACTCAGCACATGAAAGCTAGGGAAAGTCAACATGAGGAACAAGACGTGTTATGTGGGCCACTCCTGAGAGGAGGTAATCAGCAAGATGGTCTTTCTGAAGCATGCTTTGGATGCTGCCACTGCAGTTATTAGCTGTGAAACACTGGGCAAATCATTCACATCTCTGGGCTCTTGTTTTCTTTACCTACAAAACAGTAGCAATGATATCAGCCTTATGCCATGACATGGAATTAAATGAATATATGGCATCAGGACTTTACGAATGAGCCTACGGATTAACATAAAGGTTAATTCAAAATATACAAACCATATGGGCATATTGTTGTACCTGGGAGAGCCATCATGGTACTTTACAAGAGCACAATATAGGATTTCTTTTGGATTCCAGGATTCTGGTGGCAGGTTTTTTTTCCTAATACAGATGTTGAGATGTCAAGTGAGCAAAAAGAGACCAGTGAGATCACTATCTTTACGACTCACTCTGGAATGCGTTTGTCAGACATGTTAGATGAATACACGGCTGTCGTAACACACTCCCATGCCCAAGTGACTTCTCATCTCCCATCACCTCCAGGCCCCTTTCTCCCCTATATTTTAAACTAAATGACACGAATCTACGCAAACTTTCCCTCTGTAAACATTTGGGACATTCCTGCCAAAGTTCCCTTTTCTACAAAGTGATTTAGTACTCTATCTACCCTTGGCCCAGACTCTCTTCATGTGTGTTTCGTCTCCGCTGTAGAACTTGGTCTCTCGGATTTCATTATGGGGGCGGGAGAGGATGGTTACAGAGTTCAGGTGTGGGAGAGAGGAAGAGCAATGTCCTGCTTGCTTGAGGTTTGTCTTCCAGAATTCTCCCATCATTTCCCTGGCCCTACTAGTTTCAAGGCCATAGTGTGTGGAACAAATTGTACACATCTGCCCTGCTGTTTCCCTGACAACAATATATGGCCTTGTTCTTGGTGGCATCTTTAGTTTTAGAAGCTGAAGTATTCCAGGAGCAGGAGTGAGCAAGTGGTCCTGTGGGGGACATCAGACTCCCTTTAAGAGAAGGACTTCCATGGAGAATTGGTTAGCGATGGGATCTTCTTTGGTTGAAACAATAGCAGCTTATTTTCTCTCAAAACTAAAGGGCCAATATGCAGATGTGGGTGAGACCCCTTCTTTGATTAATGATTGTCATTTGGTGCTTATTGCTAAGAAAATGCCTTCTTAATGGTTGTCTTCATTATTTCAAAATTAGAAAGTATGAAAACATACTTTCATGTTGGTTTTCATTCAAAGTTAAGAAACCTATAAACCATTTCCTATAGGTACTGTCCCTATAGCTGTGGGTTCTATGATAACGTTCCCATCCCTCTGGCCGGGGGAGGGGGAGGGGTACAGAAGCCTCCTCCTCTGTGGGCAACTTTGGACCCAATGCTATCTTGACTACCAGTGTTCTCTTTAAATAGCTTATAGGTTGGCAGTCATGGGCAGAAGCATCAGAGAAGACATCTGAGAAGGACTACAGGATAGGAGGCAGAGGAAAAGAAAGCCTCCTCTGAGAGGAAGAAAGTACTACCGCCTGGTACCTCCTAGCAGAGATATCAGCCATGATTGCACTTACTCCACTCACTAAGTAGACAGGGATAGAGCCGGAAGGACGATGTAGTTCAGCGATGTCAAGTCAGGCAAGCCTGCAAGAGAGGGGGCCCCTTAGAGGAAATACCATTGCAATTACAGCAAAATAAAGATATTTTGGCACATGAATGGACCTGAGAATGAAAATGGGGGGTGAACACATCTGCTGAGAACGTATTAGCTCGGTCATAATGTTGCCAAAGCACTGAGTGGCACCATCTCAGTAAATGGACAGTTAACTCTGGGTATCAAGGGTAAGAGATCCAGGTCACGCACTAAAGCCAGTCAGCCTCCTCATCTGTGAGAGCTGTGACTGGTTGTCTCAGGACAACACATTTACAAAGCTTAGTTACATAAGGTCTAAGTTTGACTTCCCATTACACTCTACTTGCTATTCACTAGAACCTTAGACTTTTGGTGATTATTAAGTAAATACTTATGGAAATTATAAGTGATACAATTCAAATATGATTGGAATTATAAATCGAAAATCGTAACTTCAATCCCTCCTTCAGTACCTTTGTGTCAACATTTTTAGACAAATTTAACCAGTTACTTAACAATCATTGATACTTTTTTGAATACTTACCCTAAATAGGTTTTTACAAATGTGGGCACTGATATCTATCATTGAAATATACTAATGGGTCTGGAGAGACAGCTCAGGAGTTAAAAGCCAAGGCTGCCCTTCCAAAGGACCCAGGTTCAATTCCCAGCTCACAACTGTGTAACTCCAGTTCCAGGGGATTCAACACCCTCACACAGACATACATGTACATAATAACCAATGTGCATAAAATAAAAGCAAATAAATCATTAAAAGAAAAAATACACTATTATCTTTTAATACATTTATAAAAACACAACTTAAATAGTAAATAATGGGGCTGGACATATGGATTAGTAGTTAAGAGTGCTTTCTGATCTTCCAGGGGACCCTAGTTCAGTTCCCACCACCCACATTGGGCAGCTTACAACTGCCTGTAACTCTAGCTCCTGGGGATCTGATGCTCTCTTCCAGCCTCTGTGAGCACTCACGTTCACACACACACACACACACACACACACACACACACACACACACACACACACACAAACAAACAAATAAATAATTAAATAAATAAAAATAAATCTTAAAAAACAGTAGAGAAGATTAGATTACACAATAATTAGACTGCAGTATTGCAGTAAGATTGGAAAGGATAAGGAAAGGAAGTGGGGAGACAGCTAAGGAAGCCCCCATGTTATTATAGCTAAGTTAGTCTCNTGGGGGTTTCTTTTCCCATTGATTTCCAGCCCAACAAGCCCTGAGATCTGTCCCATTAGCTTGCACCACTGGGAGCCCTTAAAAGCCATATGTCCGCCGGGTGGTGGTGGCGCACGCCTTTAATCCCAGCACTCGGGAGGCAGAGGCAGGCGGATCTCTGTGAGTTCGAGGCCAGCCTGGGCTACCGAGTGAGTTCCAGGACTGTCTCTTATACACATCTAGATGTGTATAAGAGACAGCGGTGTCCTGTGGGACAAGGAAGAGGGAGATGGGGAACTCCACAAAAATAATTTTTTCAACTTTATTAAATGAGATGAAATAAAACAGCAGAGATGTGATATGAGAACTTTAGCTTTTAGAACCCAGTGTTTGCCTGAAATACAAATTGACGATAAATTGGCAAGTGCTTGTAATAAAAACAAGTGTTACATAAAAGACATCCAAAAGACTCCGTAACACTCATGTAAAATAATAACTCAATGGCAGCATATGTATGTGACTCNACACAGTGCTTGGACTTGAGTAAACTTACACTCTCCTGATGGAAATCTATACACATCCTTCCACAAACACACACTACTCACATGTGTGGGTCCCCCCAACTAATAATAACTGAGGGAAGAAAGTAATTACACCTCAAGCTTAGGAAACTGGTGTTACTTGGTCCCACNAAATCAATCTGGAGTAGAACATGGGTGATCACATGTTCACTGACAAATTCTCACAGTTGGTATTTCTGGGAGGGATGAGGGGAAGNGGGAAGGAAATGAGGTTTCCATTGTCTTCCACTGGAGAATCCCTTGGACTGACTTCCTGAAAATCTTCTGTTTGCCTTCCCCAGGAATGGCGGCCCTAGATAGTAAGGCATCAGGGAAGATGGGCATGCGAGCTGTAGTCTATTACATGACTACCACCATCATTGCTGTGGTAATTGGCATAATCATTGTCATCATCATCCATCCCGGAAAGGGCACAAAGGAAAACATGTACAGAGAAGGTAAAGTTGTACAAGTGACTGCTGCAGATGCCTTCCTGGATTTAATCAGGTATGTCCTTGTAACCCATCCCTAGGGTATACACTGACCACACACTTCTTCTTTTGGGAAACCAACCAAACTCTCAAAGAGATATCTGATCTGACAGAACCATCCCTGTCAGGCTTGAAATGGAAGTCACGTCTCTCCTTCTGCTAACAGAAGTTGATATTGAGGATCTATCTTCCGATCTCATGTANAAGAGNTGAGATGAAAAAGAAGTGGATGATCTGGAGAACCCTGCTGTGGGATTCAAAAATCTCATCTCTAAGTTGTCNCCACTGCACAGTTCACCCTGGACTAACTGGATAATTCTTAATGTTCTTTCCCCAAGTCTTGCTTTGTAAGATAGTTTTTAGCAAAGTATGATGTGTTTCTTAGATTCCCAATTTAAAATTAGTGGTCTGTATTATTGTCCACTGCAAGCAATAGCGTGGCTCAGCAAGGACTTTAGTGTTCATCTGACGATTCTTGACTTTTATACTATTCGCAAAGAAAGGATTTGGCAGATCAGTAATAAAAGTAATAAAAAGTAATAAAAAATAAAAAGGATGCTCTTGGGTAGTGTATTATAAACAAACTAGATGCTGATTACAATTGAGTCTTAGCTAATACTTGAAGTGGAGGTGATGCTCATCAAAGCAAGACAAAGTCTGAGCCTGACATTTTCTTTCTTTCTCTCTACACACCTGCTCTTGGNTCAGTCAGATCCTAACAACAAGCACACTACATATTCAAAAGAAACTCTGAAAGTCANCATGGCNGTGCAATGTAGTTGTTTGTTTTTGCTCTTTATACTCTTTTGTGGGGCCTGCCACCCAGTTCCCAAATAAATCACACGTGGAGGCTCATTCTTAATTATAAATGCCCGACCTTAGCTTGGCTTGTTGCTAGCCAGCTTTTCTTAACTTATCCCATCTATCTTTTGCCTCTGGACTTTTATCTTTCTCTATTCCTGTATACCTTTCTTTCTTACTCTGTTGCTGGTTGTGTAGCTGGGTTGCTGGCCCCTGAAGTCCTCCTTCTTCCTCTCTTGTTCCTTCTCCTTCCCTCTGCCCAGATTTCTCTGTCTATTAATCTCTCTGCCTGTCAGCACTACCTATCCTTTCTCCTGCCTCGCCATTGGCCTTTCAACTCTTTATTAGACCAGCAGGTGTTTTAAAAGCACAGTAAGTGTTACACAGCTCCACAGAGTTAAACAAATGCAACATAAACAAAAGTAACACACCTTAAAATAATATTCTACGATAGTGCAAACTATAATNTCAGCCCTGGGTGACTGTGACAGGAGAATCATGAGTTTGAAGCCTGCCTCACCTGGGCTGATAGGAAGACTCTGGGAGGGAGGCCCTAAAGTACAATGAGACAAGCAGGAAGCTGCTTTGTCACCAGCCCTGACTGTGAAGGGACATGGGAAAGGAACTGTTAGCAGAGCCTAGAAAGAGCAGTCACCATAGGAAACAGGCCTCAGAATCGGAGCTCTAACTGTGATGAGATGGAGGNAGCTGAACAAGGCAAGGAACTGATGGCATATGACATGGACTTTTTTCTCTTATTATTGTAAGCTGTCAGCAAATGCCACTAAACAAAACCAAAAGGAGTCAGAAAGGAAGCAAATCCATACGCTGTGTTCCCTACGGGTTAGATCCTAGAGCTTCACACAGAGTGCAGGGTGGATTTAGCAGGGCAGATGGAGGGTGTCCTAACACATGCCTCTAGATTCCTGTCTGCTTTGTGTTCTCCCATTCTGTGGCACCAGTCTTTCTGGTCAAAACTTAACCCTTTCTTCCTCTTTACATCTTACCTGCAAAGACCCAAAGTTGCCTATGCTAGATAGCCACCCCCAAGGGTTCCCCATTGCTGGTCGGAAAGAGGCTTCTTCAAGGGACTTATTCCAAATATCATTTCAAGAGTGAGTCAAGGGACATTTGGAGAAAAGAGTCTCCTTTATGGCACCTCTCCATTCCCGCCAGGGACAACCTCATATCATCCACCTGTTTGCCTCACCCAACCACAATGGGACCTTTTCTTGAAAGCCTTTTCATAGAGTACATCCCAATCAATGCTCTAAAGGTAACAACTGCCTTGTATTCCCTGCCCAGTGAGAACAATAATGAAGATACATGTGGATGGGGGCAGCTGGAGAGAGGAAAGGGAAGGGGCAAATAATATAATTATATCATAATTTCAAAAAATTAAGAAATATTATAAAAAGATCCCTGCAAACTAGTAACTGATAACGATGCTTTTATTAAGTTCATGGAACTAATCACAACTTTACTGTGTTTCCATGAACCCATGGTTAGTTTGAGTTAGGAATATTATACTGTTCTTCTTTGTAATTTTTGCCTTTGAAAATTGAGATCTTGCTATCCTCAGCCTAGTTGGCCCATCAGAGCACCATAAGTTTCTATCCTTTGCCCCAGTAAAAAATGTGTAGCGGTCCTGCCCTACCTTAGCTTGGGCATTTATCTTAGAGTTCTTTGAATGTACANTTACATCATAGAAAAAACCCACAGAGCAAAGATTGGAAGGAAAAGGAAACTGGAGGGTCCAGATAGCAGCGAGAAAGAGTTAAGCAATTATAGCCCTAAAGTGTGAGTTTGACGGCACAGTCTCTAGAATCTCAAGTTCATGAGTCATGTCTCCTTCTCTCGGTCTCCCATCTTAGAGTCCTAATGATAGTGTAATCCACTCTCCTCCTTTAGAGATGAATCAACTGAGACATAAGTGGTTGCCATTGACTTGGCCAGTGTTACATTCCTGAGCAAGACTGTTTCTCCTCCTTAAACCACCACTATGACACAATCTCTGAGAAAGTGACAAACCTTGCCACAGAGGCCTCAAGTTCAAACACNGGGTCAAGCTCTCCATTGACTCTCAAAGAGCCTCCGACTCTCTAAGATGCTGTTTCTATCTCCCTGAAAGCCTGCAGGGATAATAGTCCATGGTGCAACTAATCACATTTTTTGATTCAGATCTTTTGATCCCTAGACTAATAGCACAGTAACAACATAACCACTTTTGGATACATCCAGAGTCAGCCCACTCTGCTGATGGAGAGAGCATCTCTGTTCTCTTTGATTCTTCNAAGGAGTGAGGTTTTAATAATCTAATGGCTGAATGAAAAAAATCCCATGGGCTGAGAGGAGGATATTTGGGTTGAATTTGAGACTTCCCTGAAAAATATGAATTGNGTGGGCCATACCTAGGAACAACCATGTATCCAGTTTCAAGTCACAATATCTCTGTTTTTCCATTTGCTACTTGATTCAATGCAGTCTTTACCTTAGACACAGTGAAGCAGTATTTAAGGAACAAAGTTACGACTGGGGAAGTTTTGCAAATGACTGCTTTTTTCTTTACAGGAACATGTTCCCTCCCAATCTGGTGGAAGCCTGCTTTAAACAGGTAAACGCTCTCCAGCTACCAAGTCACCTTTTAAATTCTTCTTCNGGGACTGGAAAGATGGCCCAGTGGTTATGGGTACTGACTGCTCTTCCAGCATTGGTTTCCAGCATCTATGTCCAGTGACTCACAACCCGAATAACTTCAGCTCCAGTAGATCCAACACCTCTAGCCTCTCCAGACACCTGAATTTACATGCACATACCTGCATTCAGACACACACACACACACACACACACACACGCACACACACACACGATTAAAAATAATAAAACTTAAATACCTCTTGGACATATCAAGCCAATAAGGCCCTCTTCTCTTGCCTTTTCATTCTCTACANTAAGAAATACTTCTCTGGCCAACTATATGGAAAGCACCTGGGACACTTAGGTGACAATGGTTCTTTACTTGTATTAAATAAAGGTAGCCTAGTTGCCAGGCACACTCATATGACACACAAACAGCACCTTTCGTCTACGTTATTTTTAAGAGGACTAATTAGGAGCCCCTCCCCCCCTTTCTTCCCCTCCTTGGGCTCCTATGGAAAAACTCATCAAAGCAAGCAAATTCAAATATAAATAAGTGTACCTTAGAACTTGCTTTAAAGTTAGACAGACTACTCTAGTTTCTGGGTTTGGTTTAAAAATCATTGGCCTATGTATTAAAAGTCTACAAAGAGCCCTGGGGGTTCTAGCGAAGAACCATATCAGAAAAGAATGGCATCATCATTTACAAAATGCCCGCTGTGTGCCAAGCACCAGTGTTATATTTAGTCTNACATGAACATGGGGAGTAGCACTGTCTTCACCCATGAGGCTGTTCATTTATGAGAATGGGGGATTATGTAATAAGCACAGGTTCTCACAAGTAGTAAATAGCAGACCCAGGATTCAGGTCCATGCCTTCCATCCTCTTCCNACCACTCCATGTTGCTTCCTAGAAAGCAACCCAGAGACTCCATCTGGAGGCCAAGGTGAGGTCCAGCCCTTTCCACCCCTTATCTTAACAGTTCTTGGCTCTCTATATGGTGGATACAAATATCTTCTAGTATTGGGAAATACAGTTCTTTCTAATCTCACTTGATTAGAAAAGCTCTGTTGCCCAAGCTGTGAAAGGGGAAATATACTGTGGATTAAATGCTACTTCCCAAACACTCCTCTCTGTGGTGTCAGTTCACTCCACCTTTCTGCTTGGGACATACAAAATAAAACCAAATCCTGACCTCATGGAGAACTGGGTTTTACAT
This sequence comes from Neotoma lepida, assembly GCA_001675575.1. Taxonomy (NCBI): domain Eukaryota; kingdom Metazoa; phylum Chordata; class Mammalia; order Rodentia; family Cricetidae; genus Neotoma; species Neotoma lepida. The sequence continues at coordinate 109,682 of LZPO01117119.1, forward strand.
ATCTAAGACACCATCTTCCTCCTTCCCTTAGACTATTTGTAAAAGCTAACACACAAGCAGATTGCAAGATCAAAACACATTCCTTCTTAAAAAAAAAAAGCCAATGGAGCACAGGAGGATCACAAGTTTAAGGCTAGCCTGGGCTCCAGAGTGAGTTCAAGCCTACCCGGGTGACTTAATGAGGCATTGTCTCAAAGCATAAAGCAAAGGGCAGGCAAGATGGCTTAGCTGGTAAAGGCATTTGTCACAGAGCCTTATAACTTAAAGTCAATCCCTGGGACCTATGTGTTGGAAGGAGAGAAATGATTCTCCCAAATTGCTCTCTGACCTCCACATGTGCATCATGACATGTGCTCCTACCCCCACTAGATAAATAAATGCAACAAAATTTTGATTAAATGTCTATGTATATATATATATATATATATAAAACAAAAAGAGGTATGTGGATACAGTCTAGGTGTACAGTGCTTAGCAAGTACATTCAAGACCCCGAGTTTAGTTCCCAGGACCACAAAAGTAAAAACTGCTCAGGCAGCCAAAAATCTAAGTTCCTTTATTCAAGAACTACAGTAACAATAAAGAATAAATCCCTTTCAATCCAACAAACCAACCGAGCATCGTGAGTCTGTCTGTTCATGAGCTGGCAGTGGATGGCATCAAAAATGCTGATTTCTAGATCTGTTAGACGGGGAAAGTGCTGACCATTACAGGCTTGTGTTTAGTTTGGGTGCATTTGCAGGACTGTGAGGGGGAAGCAAATGTGTTGCCCTAGGATCTATTTGGCTTAGACTAGAATGCAAATAAGGTTTCTGGGGAGGCTCTAAACTGTGTCTAAAGGTGAAGAGTAGGAGGCTTAAGACAGGATGACCAGGCCTGAAAATGTACCCTGGAGAATCCACAAAATCCATAAATACCCCAGTGAAGAGACTGAGAGTTGACTGTAATAGAATTTTATGTGTTTTTAAAATGACCAGCAATCCACCGTATTGACGGCTGACCATGTCCTTGTTTGGAGATCGTAGCTTTCCAATAGACCAGAAAGTCTCCTGCTCATTCTTGGTACAAAAATAGCCAAGTACTTCATGTGTGGCCATGCCTTCCTCCCTAGATTCTCAACCCCATCAATGCTCACACGCTGTCACTCACTGTTGCTTTAGTACCAATGCTATCAAGGCCAGGGCAGGGATTTCACTTTTCTGGAGAGCCTAGGGGATAGGCTTAACTGTGGCCACACCAATGTTCTCAGCACATGCTGATTGGAACTTCTATGCAGGAACTATGGGGAAAGGGCATGGCTTGGCTTAGGAGAGAAGTAACACAGTCTTGGAGCAAGAAGGTTGTCATCACCAATTACTAAGCAGGGGGCTATTAAGAATAGGAATTTATGGCTGGGTGGTAGTGGCGTACACCTTTAATCCCAGCACTCAAAAGGCAGAGGTAGGCAGATCTCTGTGAGTTTGAGGCCAGCCTGGTCTACAGAGCTAGTTCCAGTACAGGCTACAAAGCTACACAAAGAAACCCTGTCTTGAAAAACTAAAATCAAAACAACAACAACAAAAAAAAAGAATAGGAATTTATAACATCAGGAATGACTTGAAGATCAGTTGTTTAAGGATTTTTTTTTTCCTGTCCTCTGAAGTTTCTAACCAAGTCTAATGCTGAAGGGCATTGTCACTGAACACCATTAGTCCACATTAACGTTGTACTTCAAATTTTAAACAATGTTGTCCCTTGTGGTGCTTAATTTGGTCATTGCCACAACCCTGTGAGGTAAAATCAGTGGTTATCCCATTTCACAGCTGTAGGATATGAAATGAAGGATGGTAAGCTGCTTGTGCATGGTCCCCANAGAAGACAAAAGGACTTATGAATATTTAAATTTGTGGCTTTTTGAAAAATCTCATTATCGTCATTTTACTAAGACTTAAGAAGAAGCAAAGGTGTGTGTGTATGTTGAGTCTGACATCTTTAGCCAATATTTCCTCCTTATTGTAATTTGTCATGTATTTGGGTGTATATGTATGTGTTGTGATTCATATGTATTTCAGTGTGTGTGTCTATATTGAGAAACAGGAATTTGCCACAATTTAGATAGATAATACATAGGTAGGTATATAGATACTGTCTATAATGCTGTCCTTTGAATATAAAACAACATGTCATGATAGAAAACTTGGACAGTGAGGAAGTATAAAAAGACAAATAAAAATCACTTGATTCTCGTTGTGCTTCTTATTTTTAAGTTCAAAACCAGCTATGAGAAGAGGAGCTTTAAAGTGCCTATCCAGGCCAACGAAACAGTCCTGGGTGCTGTGATCAACAACGTGTCAGAGGCCATGGAGACCCTGACTCGCATCCGGGAGGAGATGGTACCCATTCCTGGATCTGTGAATGGAGTCAATGCCCTGGGCCTAGTTGTCTTTTCCATGTGCTTTGGTTTTGTGATTGGGAACATGAAGGAGCAGGGGCAAGCACTGAGAGATTTCTTTGATTCTCTTAATGAAGCCATCATGAGATTGGTAGCGGTGATAATGTGGTACGTATTTCTATGTGCTTCCTAGCTGTGTACAAGATCCCTATTGCAATGGATGTTGTGTTCTGTCCTGAGAAAGATGCCAAAGAGCCAGACAGATAGTTGCAGTGGTCTTTTTCTGGAAACCACAAGAAAGTTGGTGTATTCCTGGCACTGCAGAGGCTCTGAACCTAAATGTACTTCCTTGTTTTGAAAAGGTTCCACTTCCTTACCCATCCACCCACTTTACACATGCTTAGTTATTCATTCACACAGTTATTGGGTTTCTCCTCTATGATAAGAATAGAGTACCCAGCATACTAGCCACGGCAACAGAGAGAGCAGACGAGGATACACTGGGCCTCACACACCTTTCAGGAAGATAAACAATGAACAAGCAAATAAATATCATATTCCTGAGTCATAAGTGTGGTGACAAAAAGTAAAAGGAGGGAAGGAGGCGTGCCATTGCTTTGGGTGGTACAGAAAGGCTTGGGGTGACATTTTTGCTCAGATCAGAATGACTAGGCACATCCAGTTGTACAGAAAGAGCATCCCCAGNNGGAGAAAAAGCAGACACAGGCCCAGGATCCTTGGAAGAGGGGTGGGGAAATGAGTTTTCCCTTCTATTTGAACCCTAAGAAAGAAATCTCCGTGGCAGAGCTGTAGCAGGCTGCAGGAGGACTCACAGGAAGTATTATGGACTGCTAAGTCACAGCTTACAACAGAACTTCCTTGAATAAAATTCAGAGCAGGAGACAAAGGAAACACTAAATCCACAGAGGGAGAGCATTGACTTCGGAAAGTAAACTGTCCTCAGCAGGGGGAGAGCCCCTTGCTTGGCGTAGGCCTGCTGTGGGAGTTGCTTTTCTTTCATCCTTTATTTTTAATATCTAGGGTCCTTCTTGGCACCTGGGGCAGGAAGGCATCAGTCACTGAGAAGGGCATTCACTCGCCAACATGATTAAAACTATCCTTTGTCTCTAAGGCCCCCGAAGCCCATAGAAATCCACATTTTAGGAGTTTGCACAAGATGAATATGAACTTGGCACGAAGACAGGTCAGAATGTGATCCCCACAGGAGCCTTCAATTGGAAGGCCCCTTTGAAATCCTGGCCTGGCTGAAAGTGGACATTTATCTTCATATTATTAAAATGCCTCCACCTTTCACCCCTTCNGTGAAAGGAGCCCATTCAAGGCCACTGAATGAACCTCACATGTAGCTTTTCTAACTACACATTCGCCTACACACTCAACATTGAATTATTACATTTCTGAGAACAGGTACTTCTGTGATTTCCTGGCCTGCATTTTTAAAGGACCTTTGAAAAGAGCGTTGTATTGCTTGAGCTGCAACAAGTCCTCCGCAGTTCCCAGCAGACCCTTCTCCTTAAGGGTGATTGGCTTCTGTCTTTGGCAGTGTGTTTCATTTTAGCTTAGTGCACACATCACGCAAAGGGAGTTGAAAGTCGGCCTTTGAGCAAGGAGGGTTAGTCCAGTNTGTGTGAGTCGTTGTAGNGTCATTTGCCCATTCTTGCAGGGACTGTGGGTAACAGCCTGTGGATAATTACTTAATTTGAATGCCTACAACCCGACTGCAGTCGTACATCCACACACTTTATTAATTTTAATAGCTCTGGGTTTATTTTATGGTCTTCTATTTATGGTAAGTGGTACTAGTATTTAGTTTGCATAGTAACATAAAATTTCCTGTGAAAGGAAATTTACTTAAGTATAAAAGGTGACTTGAAGAAAATCACTAAGTAATATTTTAAGTGGAACAAACATAGCTATGGGAGAAAGCCATAAAAGTGGCCCTACAGCAGTGGTTCTCAACCTTCCTAAAGCTGTGACCCTTTAACACAGTTCCTCGTGTTGTGGTGACCTCCAACCATAAAATTATTTTTGTTGATATTTCATAACTGTAATTTTGCTACTGTTATGAATTATAATGTAAATATCTNTGTTTTCTGATGGTCTCAGGTGACCTCTGTGAAAAGGTTGTTCGANGGCCTAAAGGGGTCGTGACCCACAGATTGAGAAACACTGCTTTAGAGGAAGAACACTAACCACCTGACCACTGGCATGGCATAGCATGGCATGGCATAGCATGCCTCCTGCTTTAGCTTGGGAAGCAGNCTATGGGATGGAAAATGTTCTGAAAAGTGTGGATATTAATATAGTGGCTTGTTCCAGGTGCCTAGCAAGAGTCAAGAGGGAAAGGGAACTGCAGGCATATGAAGACCCAAGCAGGGCCCCAGTTTGTGTCTAGGAAAATGGAGATGAGGGCCAAAACTTCTTGTCCTTCCTAAGGTGGGGATAGGGTGGGGTGTCCTAGAGCAATTCAGAATAACTTAGAAATATCTGGGGAATTTTGTATTTTAAACAGAAAAGAATGACATCTGTAGTTTCTACAGGAGACTTTGTTTGGAAATTCCCGGTCTTTCCCTCTTTATTTTTTTTTCTGCCCTACTTGGTACTTTCAGGGCTCCAACTTCCAATTGAGCATGTGCTGCTTCCCACAGGTACGCACCCCTGGGCATCCTCTTCTTGATCGCAGGGAAAATTGTTGAGATGGAAGACATGGGTGTGATTGGAGGGCAGCTTGCCATGTACACAGTGACAGTCATCGTTGGCCTCCTCATTCACGCTGTCATCGTCCTGCCTCTCCTCTACTTCCTGGTAACCCGGAAGAACCCCTGGGTTTTCATTGGAGGATTGCTGCAAGCACTCATCACAGCTCTGGGGACCTCCTCAAGGTATGTGCACATATGTGGTTTACTCCTCTAAGAAAGTGTGTCTAAGCCTTTACCTTGGACCTGAGCCTCTTGGGTTGGGGGTAAGTAGAGGCCTTTTATTCTGGGTTTTAAATTTCAGGAATATTGAATTGGCTATTTTCACCTCTGACACTGATCATACCTCCTTGGAATCCAGGGAACGGCTCTCTGTAAATCCTTTGGGGGGCCGGTTCGCAAAGGGAAAGGAAGAGCCCTTTCCTATCCGCTAGCTTTCTGTCTTCCATTGATGTCTGTCNGAGAGAAAAGGGAGAAAATGGTGTGGTCCNGGCATCCATCCNTGATANNGGAATAATCACAAATAATTCTTCAGAGGAATCCAGGCACAGAAGAGTGGCCACATGACCCTGTGAGGACGCCACACCACTCCTAACCCTCTATGTTAACACGTGCTGACTTAGGACATGAGAGAGGAAGGAACTGTCTGTGCANAAGACCAAAGACAAAACGCAAAACTACTGGGGACACTCAGCTGACTTGCCCTGTTTTGCTGTCCTCAGCTCTGCCACCCTGCCCATCACTTTCAAGTGCCTGGAAGAGAACAACGGTGTGGACAAACGCATCACTAGATTCGTGCTCCCCGTGGGGGCCACCATTAACATGGACGGGACCGCCCTCTATGAGGCTTTGGCTGCCATTTTCATCGCTCAAGTGAACAACTTTGACCTGAACTTTGGACAGATTATTACAATAAGGTACAAGATTTCTGNTTAACCTTTTCTTCAGAATGGTTTTAACAGATGACAGAATGAGCAAAGTTGGGCAAAGAAATTGCCCAACATAAACAGGAGGTTGGAGTTGGAGGGAGCAGTTTTGGGTTTATGTATTTTTCAGCTTTTTAACTTCAGGTGTGAATAGTCATTCAGATAATACAGAAGTGTATGACATGGAAAGTATAACTTACCTGTTACCATATTAAATCTTTCTGTTAGGTAATCATTGTCCATGACTGATTCCCAAAGACCTTTTCCAGTGCAAGGACATGTACATACTTCTTTTTAGTAATTAACCATACCACACATACCATGTACCCCTTGATTGGTTTGTTTATCAGTACAGAATTTACAGATATATCTAGCTCATTTTTAATATCTACAAAATATNTAGTATGGATAATTCTGTTTTAGAAACATTAAGTTATACTCCAATTTTGAAAACATTAAACTATGTCTATAGGCAATATGAAAATANACTTGAAAACTGGATTAGTTTATTCTCTTGAGTCAGTATTTAGGCAGTGTAAGATAAATGAGAGACCGTGCAAGTAAGGCAGAGAACTCAACTCTATGGAGAATCATTTAACCCATACTTAAGGTGTCCAGTGAAAAGCAATTTTCCTTTTTATGCTTTTCTCAAGTCTCTTAGTTCCCTTCTGCGGAGGCAGCTGTCGTCCCTGGCAGTTTTCCTTGTACCTGCCAAAGACGGCCCANGTGTATGTGCAGACTTAACCCTTTGCCCTTTCTTACTACTGGACCAAGCGCAAGGAGCCAGAAGGACTAGGTGCAGCAGGAGGCTCTGAGACTCCAAGTTCAGATCAGTGCGCCCTTCACTGCTGTGGGCTTGAATCTAGCTAATATTAACAATATTAGAACTCGGACTTTGGTTTCCACAGTTCTTCATTAGCAAAATTTCCCTAGATATAGAAAAGTTAGAACAATATTCCGATATCCTCTACCTAGACCTACAAATTAACATTTGCCATGCCTGTGCTCTCCCTCTCATTCCTTCTCTTCTTCCCTCCCTATTCCTGTCACAGTATGTCACTTGTACATCAGCATTCATCTCCTAAGAATAAGAATATTCTTCTACATCCCCACAAGAAATAATCTTAAAAGGGCTTCCACAATACCCATCCTATCTTCAGATATCTTCAGCTGCCTCCCCAAAATGTCCTTTGCAGCTTTTTTTTTCTCTCAGCTCAAGATCAGATCTCGATTTTATGCCTTTAAGTATGTTTTGGATCTCTTTTAATCTCTGTCACTCACCCCACATTTTTCTTATGTTTATTTAGAAATGTGTTATATTCTGGATGCGTGTGTGTGTTGTTAGGAAAGGGTAAGAGCTGCAGTATAGAGTAAAATGATGCGCTTAGGTTACTGTGACCGTGGATCGTAGGCTGACCAGGCATTGATCAGGAGCCCCAATCTCACCACACAGGAGGCTGGAGATCAGTGTCTCAGTGCACTAGAACNTGTTCTCAGACATTCCTTGGCATATTGGCTGAAGAGCTCTGAGTTGAGACAAAGCTTCAGCTGTGTGTGAGGTAATAATGAAAAAGGTCTGAGTGACCTAAACAAAGCACAAATACATTTCTCTTTAAGGTTTACTCCACAAAGCCCTCAAGGCTGGTCAGTGTTCCACANTGTAAGAAATGAAGGCTATAGTTCCAAAGTTTCTAGGTACCCCCTTCAGCCAGGTGGTCTATGATGGCTTTTCGCCACTTACAAATTTTTGCCAGCGGGAAGAAGGGAAGTCAGAGGTTGGCCAGTCACTTTCATCTGTATTTCATGAGCCAGAATTTAGGAGGCTGGGAAGTGTTGATTTCATTCTGGGTGGCCATACCAACTAGCCATTCTAGTGTCCTAGCAAGGAAGGAGTATAAGGGAATCATAAGCAGTTTAGATCTTGCCAATACTTTATTATTCATGAGGAGACAGTTTCACATTCTCATATCACCCTATC
>LZPO01117119.1:140502-152521 GCA_001675575.1 Neotoma lepida
GCGCACACACACACACACACACACACACACACACAATTACTCACAATAGCAATGACAGAGGTGCTGACCACACTTTATTTATGGCAACAAAACTAAGAGGGAAGTATTCTGGCAATTCTCTGTTCCCTAATAGCCCTCATCACTTTCCTTCAAGAGATATTATCTGNTTCCCTTTAAGAGAACCTTGGAAGATGTGGGATGCTCCCGGGTATATGAGCTGGCCAGTTAAATCCTGTACCCATTTTCCCATGGGCAAGGGTCGCCTAAGTCCCAGTCTACCAGCCCCTTCTGTCCTGTTGCATCAGGGACTCCGTTCTCCTAAGCAGAGCAACTGATGAAAACTCCATAACAGCTGATGCAAGGCCAGGCTCCCGGGGCCCCGTGCCTGAGCAAGCTGGCTCAGTGCCCCTGTGTGACAACTGGCCTGCCTGACTGTGGAACATTCACTAGTCCCCAGAGCCCTGGCTTTGCAAGCAGCCTTCAGAGCTTTACCAGTGAGGCAGAACTCTGGAGAATCTTACGTACAAAGCACAGGGAAAAACCAAGGTAATTTGCAGTCCAGGAGCAAGAAAAAGACAACATTCCCAGTCTTTGTTGGCTGCATCCTCTCCAGATTCAATTGTCTCCATCCCAAAGGCTGGATCTTCCAGACAGAGCCTAGAGGGTCTCCACTGGGGGAATTCAGAGCAAAGCCATAGTAGTTTTGTTCTCTCAGATGATCAGGCATTGAAAATGATGACTAATTCCAAACCTACCAGGAGAAGTTGAGTTTGCAGCTCAGCACCTTCCTGCCTCTCATGCTCTTACTCACCAGTATCTGTTTTACTGCAGGGAAGGAATCAGTTAAATTTCATTGCGAACTTTCATTTGCCACCAGTAATTGTTACTCAAGGAGAAAAAAATTTAAAACAATAATGAAACATAACCCCAATTCCCCATAGCCTGCTACTTTTAATTTTCCCAGTGGCCGCCATCATATTTACCAGTATATTTTAAGTCAAGCATGAAAACATTAAGAATACCAATACTTTTATTATTTGCAGTGCTGACAAAAGACATAATGGAGCAATTAAAGACCACATCAGATTGGTCTTATTCCGCAAATAACACCATACTTCAGGAAGGCTGCATTGAAGAGTGAGTGAGCCGATGAAGCCAGGGTGTCCACATAGCACCTGGCAAGTGGTACTGGCTTGATTAACAGCAGCTACCGCTATTATTAGCACAACAGTGGGGCCCACATGGAAACTCCATGCAGAATTAGGAAAAGGAGGAGAAGTAAGAAGGAAAAATGTACAGTGAGGGGTGGGGGGGGAAAGAGGTGACGGATAAAAGAGACCAGCAGAGGAGTTTTCCAAGCTTCTCCAGTATGGAGTTATACCCAGGATGCACCATCCAGAATGAGCACTTTTATCTGACTTTTAGATGCCACCAATTGAATTAAAATTGTCCTACTTTTCATTCATGTCAGGAAACATAGTCTCAGGCTGGAAATGCAATTAGACCTGTTTATTTTCTTCTCTTAATAAAAACGAAAGCCCCAGGTGGCAATTTTGTTTCTTCTACTCACCCCTGAGATTCAATCCTGGTACTACGGTTTCATGGGTCATTTACCTATCTGTAATATTTGGAAAGTGTGGTTAATCAGGTAAACCTTNTCCCTTCTCACCAGGCAACCAAGAACCTCTTGATCTCTGTACTGAAATGGGTGACATTTAAGTCAACCCGCCTCTGATCTGTCAGTGTGCTGGTGTTCATCTCCACTTTTTCTCTGGGAGCTGGGTGTCAACCATTGATGTCCTGGAACTCATTATGTCATGTGTTGGTCCAGGGAGGACTTAAAGGTTTTGTTTTTGTTTTTGTTCTTTGAGACAGGGTTTCTCTGTGTAACAGCCCTGGCTGTCCTGGAACTCACTTTGTAGACCAGGCTGGCCTTGAACTCACAGAGATCCGCCTGCCTCTGCCTCTCAAATGCTGGGATTAAACATTGTGTCATGTGTTGGTCCATGGAGGATTTGAAGAGGTGTGTGTGTGTGTGTGTGTGTGTGTGTGTGTGTTTTGGTTTGGTTTGGTTTGGGTTTTTCGAGACAGGGTTCCTCTGTGTATCAGCCCTGGCTGCTCTGGAACTCACTTTGTAGACCAGGCTGGCCTCAAATTCACAGAGATCCACCTGCTTCTGCCTCCTGAGTGCTGGGATTAAAGGTGTGGGTCCACTGCCCGGCTTTAAAGAGTTTCTTGGCAACAGTATATACAGTGTTATAATAGCATGTAAGTTGTGATAAAGAACTACAATACAAAAATAGAAAGTCAAGACTGAAGAAAACCCATGGGAGTCACAGGTGCTACAGCTAGCTTCAATTTAAGTAGAGAAAGAAGTTTCTAGGCAGCCAACGTGACAACCCAGGAACTGAACCCAAGAGACCCACCTCAGACTNGAGAGCATGGGACATCAAGAGCCTCTAGTGTTGCCAGGAAGACAACAAGTACGCCCCCACAACAGAACCCGGCTGAAAGTCCTGGAGTCTGCATCAGGACAAGCAGTGTGGGGTAGGGCTTGCTCCTGTCCTTGAAGACTAGCCCATCCCTCATCCTCCTGCAATGTGGCTCCAGACACATACTGAGGACTAATATGTAACACTTTAGTGTGCAGATAGAGAAGCTGGTGGAGGGTGGGTCCAGATGTTTTTGACATAGGTGAGCAAGATAACAAAAAGAACCACTGTTAGCTACCTGTGGGCAATGCCAGGGATTTCCTGAAGAAACACTCAGCTTCTAACATGTCAGCAATGAAGTGCTAACTTCCTGGTGTCCCATATCAGGGGTCATAACTCTAACACTCTTGACACAGAAAATGCTCAAAGCATGTGTTACCAGTCATGCAGCAAGATAAAAAACAAAAACGAAAAGTCTCAGAAATGCCCTCATAAGTGATAGCTTCCCAATGAACCTGTCTGGGTGAATTAGCTGTGCAACAGCCCCCAGAGGAGCTAGGCGAGTTAGCCTGCAGCAGACTAGCTGTGAAGTAAGACAATTGGGAGGACAACTGCCAAAGANAATATTTTTCATTTTAAANTGGTTAAGCCAGGTGTGGTGGTGCAAAACTGCCATCCTAGTACTGGAGGTGGTGGCAGAAGGTAGAGAGAGTTCAAGGCCAGCCTGGGGTGCACATTGACAACATGTCTGCATTGGGGGTTTTAATACTGAATGGCTCTTTTTTTTTTGTAAAAAGTATGGAGGAGGGATCCCCAGGTGTCTGTTCCTCATACCCTTGTCCCTTATTTCCTCACAGTAAATAGTGTCATAGTGTCCCTGGAACCTAAACATATGCTAGATTAAGTAGGAATTCCTGGGCTGTCTGGACCAACTAAACCAAACTCTCTGAATGTGCAGTTCAAGATTGAGTGTTTTAAAGCCTGCCAGAGGATTCCAAGGCATGTTTCCTTCTTCTGAGTGTAANNAGTGTCCATGAAGATAATCTTCCCATTGCAGAGTCTTGATTAAGAAATCTATTCTNCCTTCAACCTTAATTCCACTTTGCCATGTAACGTAATAGAGCAAGTGCCTTAGCCACTGTTCTACTGCTATGAAGAGACACCATAACCAAGGCAACTCTTAAAAAAAGAAAACATTTCACTGGGGGCTTGCTTACAGTTTCGGAGGTTTAGTCCAGTATCATCATGGAGGGGAGCATGGCAGCGTACACGGTGCTAGGGCAGTAGCTGGTGGCTACATGCTAATCTGCAGGCTGAGAAAGAAGTGGGTCTAACATGGGCTCTTAAAACCTCAGAGCCCACCTCCAGTGACACACTTCCTCCAACAAGGCCACACCTCCTAATTCTTCTAATCCTTTCAAAGAGTTCCAATCCTTGGTAACCAAATATTCAATATATGAGTCTATGGGGCTGTTCTCACTCAAACCACCCAGACTGCCATAAACTTTACTGATGAACCCTTACCTTTGTATGATTTAAAAAAATATTCTAGATCATGGACCAAGAGCACATGAGACTTGGTTCACTCAGACACGTCATCAACACAGTGGGCAGACCTGTTGTTCTAAGGCAGAGAGAGCTTAAGTATTCTCTACTCATGACTCTATTCACACAAGAAATTCTTACATGTATATCAGCCTGTAAAGTAGATGTATAAGTCAAACACCTATGAAAAATAAATCATAAAGAAGTTTATTTTTAAAACAATTCTTTGATATACATACAACTTATGAGAGATAGAGGCAAATTTGAACACTAGTNAGTGGGTGTGCTTTATTTTTATGTAGAAGTCATGGCTTAATATTTTATTCTGAAGTATGTAGAATATCTTCAATTTTTTTCNGAGTTGGTTGACATTTTTTATTTCATTATCATCTGTCATGGCTCTAGACCTGCAGTGGGACCTGGAAGATTGGAGCCAATAAATGAAACACACTAAAGTCCCATGCAGTAGCCAACTTTATTCAGAGCATCAGACAATTTATACTCTGAGGGTTAAGAAGAATCACATGAGTAAAGTGTACAATCACAAGGACAAGCTGCACGTGACAAAAACATGTTTTTTCATAGAGGCAAATAAAGGAGAGTTTAAACATTTAATTGAACAACATCAGCAAGCACTAATGAAAAATCTGAAGTAAACTCACTCCTGTTCGCTACAGCTGGGAGGAGCACGAAAACACATCCAAGAACAATTCCATGTTTTGAAGAAACTGAGGCCACAAGACTCTTGTCTGTTTNCTTGGAGTTTTCACACAAGCACTCAGAATTCTCCTCNTATAACTCCATTCTTGGACCNTGACAAACACCAAGGCTGAGAACATTGCTTTATGCAAATTTAGTATAAAATGGAAGATATATGGTTAAGACTATTTCAAAAATGGTTGAAAAATCTGTCCTGTTCCCAAGCCAAAATTCATTTGATGATTTGTTATGAAACTCAAGCCCNCAACTCAAGTAACAATTTTTAAAGTCAAACATTCTAACACAATACATCACATACGTAGAGGAGTAGTTTTTGTTTGTTTGCTTTTCATAATCTAACCATTATGTTTCTCCAAGTACAGAAAACTTTAAGTACCATTAAAAACGCTGCAGTTCGTAACATACAGCAGTCTCTGACCACAGTGTTTCAGGCATATTCATTGGCACTCCTTGTCTGGACAGCACACACAGTGCTAAGTGCACGTGCTCTGCATTCAGAACCAAGGCTGCCATGAAGCGGCGTGATACACCATGGGCAAAGTGCTGCCAGAAACAGCTAGGATTGCATGTTGGATTTTGAATTGGTATGGATTGTGTGTTGGACTTTGAATTGGTATTTGTTCACTGTAAGTTCAGAAATGTTTTACTATTGCCTCGTTGTTTGCAACTCCTCCTTTAGTTCCATGACCCCATCAGGCAGTGCTTCTCAATCTTCCTAATGCTATGACCCTTCCTCATGCTGGGGTGACCCCCCCAACCATAAAATTATTTTTGTTGCTACTTCATNACTGTAATGTTGCTACTGTTACAAATCATAGCATAAATATCTGTGTTTTCCAATGGTCTTAAACAACCCCTGTGAAAGGTCATTCAACCCCTGCAATCCTAAGTGCTACCCACTGCCCTAAGGGTTGGCAGCCTACAGTTCAAGAAGTTGTGTTCTGTAGCACAATGTGATGACAATGTCCCTTCAAGATAAAATCAAACTGATCAGTTAGATAACTCAGAGGGTAAAGACATCTACCACCAAGCCCAGCAACCTAAATTGGATCCCCTGGGCTCTACATAGTGGAAGCAAAGAACCATGCTCATAAAGTGGTGTGCACATGCCCCTCATCAATCAATCAATCAATCAATCAATCAATATAAAAGAAAACATGTAAAATTGCCTTGAGAACCTGATGGTTGGCACAGTCCAGAGATGATGAGATGAACTGTTGTGTCTGTGAGGTGAAAAACAACCCATTCTACTATTCCATACCAACTGAAACAGGAAAATAAAAAAAGAGAGTGTGGTGGTTTGAAAGAAAATGGCCCCCAAAGGGAATTGCACTATTAGGAGATGTGGCCTTGTTGGTATAGGTGTGACCTTGTTGGAGAAAATGTGTCACTGTGGAGGCAGGCTTTGAGGTCTCATATATGCTCAAGTCATGCCCAGAGAGACAGACCACTTCCTGTTGCCTACAAGATGTAGGACTCTGAGCTACTTCTCCAGCACCATGTCTGCCTGTATGCTGCCATGTCCCTCCATGATGATAATGGACTGAACTTCTGAACTGTAAGCCGCCCCAATTAAATGTTTTCCTTTATAAGAGTTGCCATGATCGTGGCGTCTCTTCACAGTAATAGAAACCCTAACTAAGACAAAGAGTATTTTCCAGTTCCATAGCTGCATACNAGGAACAGAAGAAACAGAAGCTATAGTGATTTGACATGAGGGACAGTGAGTACAATTGTNGTCACCATCTGATGAAATTTGAAGTGATTCACTGTCAGTCTCTAAGACCCATAGCTTTCCTATAAAGCCCAACTAGATGAGTTAAAGGCAAATTGGAGAGAAATAACTAACCTNTTCGCTTTTTAAAAGGCTTCTGTGAGGCGCTGATCTCTGATTTCCTTGGAGTTGTAGTGTTGTTTGTTTTCCTATTGTGACAGGTGACAGTGGTTCTAGCTCTGCTCGTCCCTTAATCATTAAGTCTTTACACCACAAAGCCAATGCCATGCTCCTGCTGCTGCTATGTCTGCTCCAAACTTGTATTCAGAGGTTGAGAAAACAATCACAAGATGGTATCACAAACCTACAGAAATACATTGTCACCCACATCTCGTTTGCCACCTCTAGAGAACCTCAGTGGTGTNGTGGGTCTTAGGACATTAATATACCAATATACCCTCCCAAGTCTTGATTTCTCCCTTTTCACAGGATGGAGTTCAGTTATCAAATAGCTTGGACTTTATTTGAGAAAGTTACATTAGCTCCTCTTGACAGGGGCTCAAGACCCTGGCTTCCCCTTCATTCAATGGCTCTAGGTTTATAAACTTCTTANGTCTGAAAATTAGATTAAAGCTTTTTCAATTTTACCCTTGCAGTTTCAGCTTGTAACAATGGTTTCCAGATCTATAGTATTTTTTAAATCATTTATGCATTCACACACACACACACACTCATGCATATAGATATAAATGAACTTCAAGTGTGTCCTTCTTGTAAACTGGATATCTATTAATTTCTAAAACTTCCATAATCAATTAACTACCATCAAAGATAAAATGACAATCTGTCCTGTTGCCAGACCTGTCTGACTCACTGGAAATAAGACCCACTGGTGTTATGGTTAGAAGGAAATTAGAAGTGTCAGAAAGCCATCACATAGAGAGTAGAATTCAATTTCTTCAATGTTTTCTTCTGGCATTAAGTATTTATGATTTTCCTCCTTATTCCAGTATCTCAACAGACCCATTGAGTTTCAGTAGCATCTCCTGCCTCTGCTCCTGTTCTACATGGGACTTCACTGCAATACTGCCCAAGAGTGAATTTCTCACCNTTGCATTCACAATACTTTGGTGAAAGGACCATTTTGGTGGGTTCCTGGTTCATGCATGACATANATGTACAAATAATGCTCCTAAGTGTTNGGAATTCTCCTTGTATATCACAATTTCCTTCCAAGTATGCCACCGTTTGGTTCTGTGTCCAGTCAATAAGACAGGCTGGATNGCAACCATTTTTCAAGTTGTACCAACTAGAAAAATGAATTTAGAGTATTTTGAAATGCCCCCACACCAGAGAATCAAGTTAGATTAAAGTTTTGCTTCTTTCTCTGTAGCTTATATTCTTATAATCTAGTCTCTTGGAGGTTTACTGATTTAAATGAGCAGAATTGTGTAGTTCCTCGGATATGTAAACCTATGCCTAAAGCTCTTTGTACCTATCCTTCTGGGGCCTGTTAGGGTTTTACTCTAGTTACAAAGTCTATAATGATAAGGGTCTCCAAGCAANTGATTGACTAGGCTCATCAAAGATGATGCTCCTACTGGCAAGAGAGAGTTGATGGGATTTTGTTGATTTATGAACTCAAGTTTGACTGAACCCATCTAAAGGATCCCATTGCCGCTCTCAGAGTCCTGCTCTTTCCCCATCAACACCTAAACTTTTGTATGAGAGACCTGGAGACACTGTGGGTTCCATTCGTCTTTCAGTCATCAACACACAGAATCAAACAATGCATCAGTCTTGTAGAAACATCAAAGGAATGATTCTTCCGGAGAGTCACAAAAGCTCCTTGCTCTCTCCACCCTCCTAATTACACCTCCAAACGGTAAATTTACAATTCTTAGCACATTTTTTTCATAAGTTCTCTCAATGTAGGGAGAAGTAAAGCTTCAGCACCACAGTCTTTGGATACCTCATTCTTACTGTCAGGTACTCAGCCCACCAAAGCTTTGCCTTCACTGGATGCTTCAGTCCAAGGGACCAATGGATGATAACTATTTTGCCATGGCCTGCCAGGCACTGCCAGTGTTCCATGCTTTAACACTAACCTGATCAATGCTTCCTTCATACCAAAGCACATCAGTAAAAACAAATTTAGAGTTCTAATTTTTTTAGTCTGTTGCCCCCAACCTTCAGGATACAAACAGGAGTANAATCATGGCTCTACTGAAGAGGACATAAGCCATTCTTGCAAGTTGGAGAACAAAGNGATTTGCTATAGGACATTAAAAAGCTCACTTAACAATTGGAAGAGCCGAGTAAATTGGCTAAGGTCAAGATTCCAGAAATAGCTCCCACAGCTACATGGTAGAAGTGGCTCACCAAAGGAGGTCTTAGCTCTCCCAAGATTAGGAATCTGCCACCTCTTAAACCACAGTCTCACTGTCAAAGTCTGGAAGTCACACAGAGTGGAAGCTCTTATGGACCCGAAGTTGGCTTCATACCAGGCCAGACAGGCTTTTATCCTCAAATGCAAAATGAGATCTCTATAGCCTGCCTCTTGACATCCATAATACAAATACCTCTATGACTATTTTTTTTTTCAGCAAAAGAATAATAGAAGCAGCACAAGTGTGGCTCCTACTTCAATCTGTTCTCCCAGCCTTGCACCCNTACATCGTGGTTAGATTTAAATCCAATCCAAAACCCTGAGGGCAAGGAGTCTGGGAACTGTGGCATGACTGCTCCAGGCTCTTCAGTGCAGGATGAGTGTTAGGTAAGGCAGGTAAGGTGGACATTAGGGGCAGATCTACTAATCCCAAATACTGGTTCTTACTTGGAGCAGTGACAAACATCCTATGTAAGGTAACTATTTGCAAACCCTTCTTATACTCCCCACCTATCTAGTGTGATCCTTTGACTGTTGAGGGTCAGGAAAAGGTATTTGTTTGTTTCTGCTTGCTTGATGTCATCGAGAAACGGCTCCTTCACCCTGCTGCCACACAGAACATTTTCTGTTTATCTTGAAATCCCCAAGGAGCTTCCAAACCATCCAGGTACCAGTAAGNGATATTTGGGAGCATTATAGTTTGAAATGCATTGTACAATTTACTCATTTCTGAAAACTGATACGGGGACCCAAAACAGGCCTTTCTTCCATTCACTTCCAAAAACAGAGAGTTTACTGTCTTGAAGAAAAGCACTTTCATGGCCTCTTGCCTTGAAGTCAATAATGTGCCGTACAGAAGAGTCCCGGCGGGGATGACCAGTCTACCTTTTTCAAGATATCCTCTTTCTTATCTTGCATTCAATTGTCTTGAAATTTCCAAGGTCTCGGANTAATCCCTCTGCCTGAAACAGAGAAGATCTTTGTGAGTAGAATCTCTCAAAGGAACAACTGGCCCAGAGAACAACAGTCCCCTCCTTCAAAGTCTGCTCTCAACACCAAGACTTATTTGGAGTATATACATAGCCATTTTACACAGGGCACCAAGTATTGGGTAGAACCTACGCATTGCATTGCCCACCTGTTAATGGGTAGAACCTACGCATTGCATTGCCCACCTGTTAATTTGGAATTTGTAAGATGGGGGTCATTGTATTCGCTCCTCAGCCTTCAGTTGAGATAATGTAAAGCCACTCTTGATCTAGCAGAAACTGATTGTGATTTTCAAATGACAGGAGATATTAGCCATTTTCTTTTCAAATTAGTCCCCCCTATTACCTATCAAGACACTGATTAAAAGAGAGGTAGTCAAGAAGGGTAAAAGGGATCGGTTTCAGAAGCAAGATCTTGCCAAGGCCCAGAAAAATATTTACTCAAAAAGTTAATTTAGGAGGCAGCTTCAGCCCAGTCTCCCTCCCTCCCTCCTCCCTCTCTCTGTCTCTCTCTGTCTCTCTCTGTCTCTCTCTCTCCTTCCCTCCCTCCTTTCTCCAAAAAAGGAAAGAAAATGGAAATAATTATTCCAGTAATTCAATAGTTCCCTCTCCACCTGAATTATTGGAATAATTGCCTCTCACTGGTGGAAACTGGATTACAGGTTTAGTAGCTGTTCTGGGCTTGGATCCTAAGAGCAGTCATCACAGTAAGTTAACTTCTCTTTCAACACTCCTGCTGTGAACTCCATGCTCCTCCACAGTACGTGTGTACCCCCCTCTTTCTTATGTCTTTAAATGCACTCTGATCTCAGCTTTCCTGTCTAATCCTAAATCCTCTNCTCGTCTATCAAATAGAGGCAGGTCTCAGCTGGTACTGGCTGGTGTGACTCCAAAAGAAGGTATTTAATGTGGAAAAAAAAAAGAACCATTGATAATTATATGCCATTCCTACTGCTTTATAAGAAGTCAAGGAAGGAACAAGAGAATAGACACACAATGTACGTGTGTATGCATGTGCACGCGCGCGCGCGCACACACACACACACACACACACACACACACACAAGGGATTTCTTGCTGGAATGCTGCCTAGCTTTGCTGCCTTATGGTGTCTTTCAACTCCCTCCCCCAACACACTCTAGTGGAGGATTTCTGAACATTCTTGCCTTTCTGACCTAATTTCTGCCTTGTAGTCTCCCTCTTAATACACACACACACACACACACACACATACACGCACACACTGTATTTCTAGCATGACCCAGCAGTCATAAATAACAGCAGTTTACTTTTAAGGCTCCTTAACTCTGTGACTTCCAGTCATAGAGTCATCTATGGACTGCTGGGAAAGTTCTAGCCCCCAGTTAGTTAATCTGTAAAATGAGAATAGTCAAACATTTATGGCAAATGGTTGTTTTGAGGGGTTAAATGTTAATGAAGTGCTTAGAAAAAATGTCTGAAGCAAGGTGTGGTCCAATCTACATCAGCCCTTACTGTTATGGACATGCCTCTGGGTGGTGTATTATGTTACTAAATCTTAATATTAAGTGCTAGCCATGTTCATGGCTCCAATGTGGGTCACTCTTCATCACTACCACAAATCATCAAGATGAAACACTTGGAAGGAAAGCTTTCTTTTGGCTCATAGGTTCAGAGTTTTTCAGTCCATGGTCAGCCAGTCAACACCATTGCTTTCAGGGCCACGTCAAGGCAGAAACAAGAAACATCACAGCTCGGAGACACGGCATAGGAACACTGCTCACCTCATAGCAGCTAAGAAGCAGAGAGANGCAGAGAGAGGAAGTGGGCAGAGATAAAACACACCCTTGAAAGGCTCACCCTCAATGACCTACTTCCTCCAACCAGGCCTCACCTAATAATCCATTCAGCTATGAAATCATCAATGGATTATTAATCCATTGGTGAAGTAGCGCCTTCATGAGCCAATCACCTTTCAAAAGCCCACTAGCCTACAACCAAGCCTTTAGGGGACAATTTTAGATTCAAATCATAACAGGTCTCTTCAGAAGAAGAGATCTACTTTCTTTATTAAAAAAACCAGAGCCAAGCTGGGAAGATGGTTCAGTGGGTAAAGTAGGTAAGGAAGCCTGAGGACCTGAATTTGATTGCCTAGAATCTACATAACAAACCGAAGGCAGTAGCGCGTGCTGGTAATCCTAGCACTCCTGTGGTTAGAGGGACTGTGGAGACAGGCAAGTCCCCAGAGCTC
>LZPO01117119.1:152916-169216 GCA_001675575.1 Neotoma lepida
GAGAGAGAAGGCTTTGTTACTTTTTTAAGGAAAAAAAAAAAGATACCAGAGCCAATTAGGTGGTCCTTGTCCTGAATAGCCCTGAATTGTAACTTGACACAGCTTAGAGTCATCTGAGAGAAGTTGTTTCAATCAAGGAACTGACTAGATCAGAATGGCCTATAGAGACACCTGTGGGGAACTGTCTTGATGACTAATCGATATAGAAGGGCCCAGGCCACTGTAAACAGGACCATCCCTAGGCAGGTGGTTCTGGGCTGTGTAAGAAAGCTTACCTACTGTNTGAGTATGCTGGGTATGAACCTTCAAGTGAGCCCTAAAGTAAGGCAGCAAACAGCATTCTTCTGCGGTTCCTGCTTCCAGGTTCCTGCCCTGAGTTCCCTCAGTGATGGATTATGGCTTGGAAGCATAAGCCAATAAACCCTTTCCTTTTTAAACTGCTTTTGGTCACCATATTTGTCACAGCTAAAGAAGAAAACTGGAACATTCATTGCACCAACCATGAGTACCCCAGACAACGGCACATGCATCTAGGATGTTTGGAACATGAATGTTGCCAAGGAAACAGTGTGCCTGAGATGCTACTCAATTAAAGAGAGCAAGAGAGACCTGCTTAGAAGAATAGATCACTAATGAGGCAAATGCATTCTGATTGGCAATAACTCACAGCTATCCATGAAGCTGAGGAACAGAAGACCTACGGATGGCATAGACACTAGGATGAGTTCCTTCATTTCTTTCCTTCTGGTATGTTTTTCTCTTCAAACTGATCTCCTAAGCAGTGATTTTACAAACTTTAGCAATAATAGGAACCCTGAGAAATTTCTTTCCTCTTTAGAGATTCTGACTCAGTAGAAATGGGTGAGCCTTCATTCATTGCACCCTCCTAGGGGCGTATCGGCTACAGGGTGGATGTTTTTGATAGTTGTATAATGTACAAGCTGCCTACCTGAATCTGGCATCACGGGAAAGTCTCATGTAGGTGGCTCCAGATTCATACTGAAGATAAGTTGGATAGCTTGCCATCTGAAAAGGAATCCAGCTAGCAGTCCCCTACTGAACCACTGCCCACCCTAGTCACTGCTTACAACAGTATCTACCACAGGCAAAGACTGCACTAGAGATGGGGAAAATGAGGTGGAGAAAAGCCCAGAACATTTGTGTTTCATTATATACAGAAAGCTTTAATAAAAGGCTGGACATTTATTCTNAATATATGTCCCTTCTGAGTGCTACTGGCTGTGAAGCAATCCAAATGCAACCAAATACAAAGAGTGCAGAATGAATTGCTGACGAAAATGTTACAGCACCCCAAGGCACTGGCATTGTGTTCCCAGCTCCCTGACCCTCATTAAAAATGCTACTTTCCAAGCTCCATTAATTGGGAGGTCTCAATATAGTTAGAGAGTCATGNGTGACTCCACAGGCCTCGGAAAACAATAATGCCTGTAGAGAAAGGATTTATCATCCTCCAGGCAAGCTCAGTTCAACAAGTTTTTGCCGAGCACAATTAAGTACGAAAGGGGTATAAAGGAAGTAGAAGATACAGTCAGAAGCTGCCAAGGAGACTGGTATCTGTCATGGCCAAAGGAGACACAATCAAGACTTAGACATTAAAGGACAGAGAAGAAAGGGTGGTGGCATCCAGTAGTACATTGTGACACTGAATGTAATCAGAGCACAGAAATCCACACAGAAGCAATTGAGGAATAGCTTGGGGCCGCTTTTGCAAAAGACTTGAAAGGGAAGACACATGTCTATTTTTCTGCCAACTGAGTCTTGTATTTGACTTGGCTTTTGTCCTCTTCAAAAATCTCTGAACCTGGCATGATACTCCATTTTTTCCAGAGGGCATTTTGTTGCCAGAAGGTTTTGAGATAATGAGTGGGTTTAATCAATTGATGGATTCAAATGTTCAATAGACTATTAGAGGTGGTGGAACTATGGAAGACGGAGTCTGGTTGGAAGCAGAAAATGTTTGGGGTCTATATACTGCCCTGGCCTCTTCCTGTTAGTTCTCCGCTCTGTGTCCTATCCACCATGATGTGAGCATCTTTGCCATGCCCTTCCCACCATAACACACCGAAACCATGAGCTGACATCAATCTTCCTCCCTGAAGCTGCTTCTGTCATTTATCTGGNCACAGCACCAATAAAATGAGCACACTAGTGCTCTTTCCCACCCATAATTTAACTCATGGAGGTAGGCACCTCTCTCGAGTGGTTTGGTTTTTTTTTTTTTAATTTGTTTTATGTTCTCAGGTTTTCACCTAGAATTCAGTGATCTACAGAAATTAGTTTGCATTTTAATTTCTCTGAGTTGAGAGATATAGTTGGCCCCTTCACAAGAATGAAAACCCAGATCACTACAAAGTGTGTGTCCTGTGTATCCCTGTCTGCTACACCCTGTGTGCTACANCCAGTCAGCCTCAGTTTGGTTCTAAAAATGCAAGATAAAGCCATCTGGCTAGTAGTGAACACAGAATATGAGTCAGGTCCTTATATCCCTAGTCCTATGCTGAGCACATAGTAGGTACACAAGAAATATTGTCCAACTTACCTAGAAGCTCTAAGAGACATGATTCCATTTTATTCTAAGTGCCTACCATAGATAAACTACTGCAAGCTGAATAACACATGTCTATATCACCTATACTGGTCTCCACTTGTACCTTCAACACAGCACACAAGTGACACCTCACAGAAATGCTAATCATCTACACACATTTATAAAGCCACTGTGCTGGTGGTTTTATGTCTTCTTGTCACAATGTGAAGTCATCAGAGAAGAGGGAGCCTCAACTGAGAAAATGCCTCCATAACATCCAGCTGCAAGGCATTGTCTTAATTAGTGATTGACAGGGAAGGGCTCAGCCCATTGTGGGTGGTGCCATGGTGCCGTGGGCTGGTGGTCCTGGGTTCTATAAGAAAGCAGGCTGAGCAACCCATGTGAAGCAAGCCAGTAAGCAGCACCCCTCCATAGCTTCTGCATCACCTCCTGCCTCTAGGTTCCTGTCTTGCTTGAGTTCCTGTCCTGCATGAGTTCCTGCCCTGACTTCCTTTGTAGATGGACTGTGATGTGGAAGTGTAAGCCAAATAAACCCTTTCCTCCCCTACTTACCTTTTAGGTCATAGTGTTTTATTGCAGCAATAGAAACCCCAAGACGGCCACACAACAGCATAATGCCAGGCTTGGTAGCACACGCTTGAAATCTCAGATCTGCGGGGTGTAGAGACAGGAGGCTCCTTGAGGCCCTCTGGCTAGCCAGTCTAGCTTAATTGGTAGTCCCAGGACAATGAGAAACCCTTTAGTTTCCTGAGGATGAGACTCAAGGTTGTTCTCTGGCATACACACATTGTACATGCACATACCAGTATACACAACATGCATGTGCACCCACACCCCTCATAAACATACATACATATACACACAAACACACACGTGTATAACAAAAAAAAAAACATTTTGAGAAAGAGACTCCCTTGTACTCCTGAAATAGTCACACTCTCAGCTCTTTGAGTTGTCACTCTGTATCTTGCTCCTAGGTGCCTGCTGCTTTATGTCACCATCTCTGTACATTTCCTAGATTCCTGTTTATCTACTAATCGGCTGACTCTCCTTGTTTATTACTGATTTCAAAGTCAATGCAGAAATTGAAAGCTTAGGTCTGCATTCTTGCACTGCTTTCTGTGTTCTCTGTGACCAGATTACATCTCAATATCTACTCTCCCCTGGTGTCTTCCAATCGTGGTAACGAAGGCACCAGACGTGTTATATCCTCTGAGAGAAGACCTGTCACCCTCACTGATTCATTTGTATTTATTGAGGCAGACTGCATTACTTCTATCCAATATAAAGTNGTTAGTCTCTGTAATTAAAATTTTTAACTGTGAAGGTACAATGGAGTGAGGACTCCCCATGTGGTATTTCTCAAACTGGGGCCCTTTAACCAGCTACATGAATGGCATGGAGTGATTGGGTTCCAGCCTAGATTATTGGATCAGAACCTGGCTTTGTTTGTATGTGTGTCTTGCTTGCTTTCGAAAGATAATTGTGAACTAGAAGCGTCTCATTACACTGAAGCTGGAGCCTGCTAGGCCAACGGAGACCTGGGTAGCTTTAAGTGGCCGAGAGATGACGTCACTGGTGTATATCACCTCGGCTGTGTTCAACTCAAGGCGCTCAGCCCAGGTNACTGTCACCTAACCCTCCTTCACTCGGTAGACTTCAGGCATGTATTTATTGGTGCAGGTGAAAAAACAACAAAAAACTGAGAAGAAAATCAAGAAATTATAATCCAAGAAGTTCAACACAGAAAGTTGACCCCAACATAGACCACAACAGTAAGCCATTGCCGGTACACTATGCTTTTCTGGTATCTCCTANTTGTGTGTGCTTCTTAGACCAGTGGTTCTCAACCTTCCTAATGCTACAACCCTTCAATACAGTTCCTCATGTTGTGGTGACCCCCAATTATAAAATTACTTTCGTTGCTACTTCAAAACTGTAATTTCACTACCNTTATGAATCATAATGTAAATATCTGTGTTTTCTGATGGTCATAGGTGACCCCTATAAAAGGGTCATTCGACACCCAAGTTGAGAACCACTGTCCTATTTGGACTCTAAAGCCAGTTTAACTATAGAAGAATGAAAGGGTAACCTTGTTCCTTGTTGTTAATTCCATTGAGAATATAGGAGAATTTGGTTATATGCTATAAAAACAACAATACTTTCTTATATTTGAAAAGTCAATTGAGATGTCAAACATTTAATTCTCTTATTTTTGAGATTATACTATAATTTCATCATTCTTGAAGAACAATATATTGTTGGAAGTTTACATNGTTAGAAATACTAAAATCACCATTTTGAGACTAATAAGGTAAACAGCAAACCAAGATTTACTTACTTCCTCTGCAAAAAGATTCTTTTCAAATACACTGAAGTCTCAAAAACCAGGTCAGGAGACATTCTTCTGCTAGGATGTAAGAAACTTACAAAACCTTATTCTCNGGTTGGCTGGGTTTTTCAAGTTGATCTTAATCCCCACATNCATAGTCAATGGCCATTTTTTTTTAAAAAATCATGATTTGCCAGGATGAAAATTAGCTCCCCTGAGTCACTGTACTTGAGTGTATAAATGCTGTTAATAAAAGTACCTGTCAATAGATTAGGTCCTGGGAGGCATGTCATGTCTTAAATCACTTCCTGGATTTGTGCAAATCTGCCTGCCAAGCAAGGTTTGTTCCCAGACATAGTGCCTTTGACCACAAATAAAGTCTCTACCATCTGCTTTCACACTAGGAAAATGCTGTTTGGATTCAGTGATGAAATAAAAAAAAATCTCATTCACATAAATCCAGGTCTTGTTCTCTTACCCTGTGACATCTCCCGCTGAAACCACAAGAAAAAGAACTTAATTAATTTAAGTGATGAAGTGTGAACATATGTTGTTCAAGAATATTGATACTTCCACCTACATCTCCAAACTATTAATATTCACATAGCTTTAGTTTTTAATGTGTCTATTGGCAATGAAAGCTTCTCATAATCAGGGCTTCAATCCATATTTTTTCCGGCACTGAAGTTCCTGGGAGTGTGGGGGAAAGGTGCCTTTAATTTTATAGCTTCTATTAGCTCTTCAAGGGTGTTCATCGCCATTTAATTCCTCTTATTGAAATGAGAAAATGTGGGAAGATTAGAATACTGGCAAACCAGACAAAGGAATTGAAGTCTGAATAGACAAAATAAACTTTACAATCATGGTGGGTAAAGGTGAATTCTGAATCATTAAATTCTACCCCACTGATGATTTTCTGCTTTGGACACAGAAGAGGACACTGCTCAAATGACAATTCATAGTCTTCAACATAGACCTGTGTTTTAGTCTCAGGCTCCAGGCCATGCCCTGGGGAGCTGAGTTCTGAGACTCCCCTGTCCCCTTAGCCCCAGATCTAGAGTAAACGCTGGTGGGATGCCCCNTTAGCTGGCCTCTCTTCTCAGCTCACACCATTTCCCTAATGCCAGTCTTACCATTCTTCGTCCAGCAGAGGGAAATATGAGCATATCCTTCCCCTAAACTATTTCTCCCTATTTCTTTTTGCTGACTCCACCCACCAAGACTTGTAAGGGCNTTAGGGGANTCTAAGGTCCCTGGCACTTANACTCTCTGGGCCAGAACTTCCACCATCTTCTCACTGGAACACAGACCCTGAAGAAAGCCACTTGGAGAAGATGAAAGACATAGAACAGGTTTCTTTCCAGTTTCTTCATGCCTTCTCCATGCAAGAGCCCCCCCTTTGGAAGGCAGAGCATTTGACTCTAGAAAAGACTTTGTCCCTACATCTTTGAAGCTTTATAAGCCCAAATACCTCAGGGGCATGCACACACATTAGGGATACTTTTCTGTCACTCCACTTCTGACAACAGTGCCACCGTTCTTTCAGGGTGGACATTCCAGGGTCTCAAATCAGGTCAAATACAAGCTCGCCATCATTTCTAACAGCTATGTCTCTCCTGACAACTGTTTTCACTATAATTCAGACATTAATATTCACAGATGAGGATTCTAAGAGACTCTGTTGCCAGATTCTTTGATGTACTCATGCACTGCTCCATCTCCATTTCCAGATGACTCTTGATAAGCATCACTATCCTCACGGCATGCTTCTTTACCAACTTTCTATGGCCTTGGTACAGGGAAGACTCATGAGCACAGATTCTGAAGCTAGTCTGTGCACATTCCGACTTGNTTCCACCGCTTAATAACTCTATTACTTTAGGCAAGTTATCGAACCCCTCTGTGTGTCAGCATCCTCATTCTAGAATCAGATAATACAGTATACACTTTACCGAATGGATCTGCGGATTAAGCAGGTTAATCCAGACCCATCTGGCACTTACTGAGCGCGAGGTGACGACTCTTATTACTGTTGTTACTGAATGTGGTCCAAACATCTAAGCCCAGCATCCACACAGTGTATACCCCAGAACGGCACCTTCGAGACTGGAGATGCTATCCTGGGGCTCTCTAACAGCTTCTGAAACTAATTAGGACCACACTTACAGTGGTAAGCACGGTGGCCAATGAGTCATTTTTTTGCTCTAGCAGAAAGAAGATTTCATTTGAGACACGAGCCTAGAAGAAATACAGAAAGCTGAGAGGAAAAGTAGTTTTCGCCCCTCCGCTGCTCTAAGAAGCCAGAAGGGGAGAATTGAACTGATTGCAATCTAATGAGGCTGCCAAATTAGTTTTACTCTCCAATACAGTATAATGACTGGTGAGTGTTATGGGCCCCGAGCCAAAATTATTTTAACTGGTAGCGTTACCTGGGTCGGCCTGGTCAGCCTCTGTGGAAAATACTTTGGGAACAACCATCTTTCAAGTCTGAGTGGAAGCCTCCCCCGGCACTGAAAAGACAATGATGCGCAGGGTGTGTGGAGGATAGATCTGACTGGTGTGTCATCACAGAGGACTACAGAATGGAAACCATGGAAGGGAGAAGAAAAGGAAGAGGGGCAAAGGAGCAGGAAAATAGAAAGTGCGGGCGCTAGAGTGATTAAGAGGAAGGTAGAAGAGTTTTCTAAGAGCAGTGAAGAACGCAAGTGAAAGTAGCCGAGTGCCAGCGATAGCAGCACCTAAGGCTGGCTGCCAAGTGTCCCGGCCATTCTGAAGACTCTAATACACTAAGCAAGTAAGACTGTAAAGTAAAACCACGNGAACAACTTGTTTATTTCCAGCAATACAATTTGTAAACATTTGCTAATGGGCTTAGCGAAGGACCGAATAGAAGGAGCTGACAGGTAAGAGCGAACACCCTCGGTACAGATTCCTCAAGCATTGGAGTCCGCTGAGTCTTCAGCCACAGCGGTGGCTGGGACTCAAAGTTACTTGGGACTTCCTCCAATGTTCTAGTTCTTTCTGCTACCTGGGAACAAGGAAGGTTCAGTGTGCATGGTAGCCCCAGACAGAGCCCTCATGGTTCCCAGAGGAAATCGAGCTCTTCACTGATTGGCTGGTCCCGAGGTTAGCCAGAGGGGTGGAGCCCCCAGCAATGNCTAAGCTTTCTATGACTAGTGAAAGCTTTGCAGCTTTGATACTCCAAAAATTATCAAGTGTCCGGCAAGTAGTCACCCTGCAAAGCAAGTAGTCACTCGCTGCCACACTACAATGCAGAGAGACAGGGAGAGAACTTCTCTTTCTAGCTGTGTTTTACTCACATGTGGTAAAGCACATGGGAGTGGTTTCTTCTCACCCAGAGTCAACAGCAGGTACTGGATTCACAGGTCAGATTATTGTGTAGGTATCCCCCCCCCACTCTACCCCCCTCACTGAAATAATCACAGGGCGAAGTATCAGAGTGAGCAGTGAGCATTTTTTTAGGCAATAGTTTGCAAAAGCTGAGAGGAAAAAAAAAACACTCAAGAAATCTTGGGACTTTTAAATAGATGCAGACTTAAAATGGACAAGTGGATTTTAAAATAAAGATGAATTTTAAACGGATGGATGGCGCTAGATAAATGCGTTTGTTGAAACAGGAGCACAGATCTTTAGAACAAAAGATACCAGTCACTTTTCTTCTGTTCCTCCAAAAGTTTTTGCATTAGCTACTTTTGGGGGTGTGGTTGTTGATGATGAACGTTTGGTTTTGTGGCTTGTTTAACGATCGGCAACTTGAATGAGGAGGGATTTACTCCAGCTTCCAATCTGAGGAAATAGTCTATCATGGTGCAGAAGCATGCTTGGGTTTTTGGTGGTGGGAACGTGTGGCTGGGCAGCCTTGGATCTCCATGGATTAGGAAGCAGAGATAAGGCCAGCCTTCTGATCTGGCTTTCACTTCTTGCTCCTTTATCCAGCCTTGTTCCCAAGCCTATGGAATGCTGCCTCTCACATTCAAGGTGTATCAACTCTAGAAGGGCCCTTGTTCACNCCGTGGTCAGAGGCATGTCTCCCAGCTGATTCCCANTTCGGTCAAGCCAACAGGGAAGATTAATCATCACAGTTTCACAAGATGGGGGCTCTAACCACCAGGCCATGGAGCCATCCACTCTCCAGTTTCCTAGAGTAGTAAACTAATTGTGAGGTAGATTTGTTTTAGAGTTTTTGAACCTAGAGCAGTAACAGAGACCTTAGGCAAACATCAGTCTCTCTCCTCATTCCTCCCAGTGGCNATGAGCTCTAGATAGAAAGCTGCTGCAGACACCTGCCTGAATTCTAGTTCTGGCTCACTTTCCATATGCCTTCTCAGACTNTCTGCCTTGGCTCCCCTCTGCTAAACCCACAGAATTTGCATTTTGCTATTTTCCATCTGTACTACTGGGGAACCTGGCTCCAGATGTTGAGGCTGCAAATGAAGAAATGTCTTAACATATCAAACCACAAAAATTCCAACACCAGTCCCAGACACGAGTTACCTCCTAGGGTTCTGTGGTCTCTTCTGGGAGGAAAATCTACGGTACAAAACCATTGTCCGACTCCATTATTTGGATTTCTTTAATAACTCTTCTTAATGAAGAAAAACTCTTTACTAAAACCTCTTAATATTTTTTAAGAAATTTTTTGTTCTTTTTACATACCAATCACAGATCCTCCTCTCATCTCTCCTCCTGTTCCTCACCCCAGCCTTCCCCCACCCCCAGCCCACTCCCTATTCCCTCCTCCAAAGGGTAAGGCCTCCCATGGGGAGTCAGCAGACCCTGGTACATTCAATTGAGGCAGGACCAAGCCCCTCCCCACTGCATCAAGGCTGAGTAAGGTGTCCCACCATAGGTAATGGGCTCCAAAAAGCCAGCTCATGCACCAGGGATAGATCCTGACCCCACTACCAGGGGCCCCTCAAACAGACCAAGCTACACAACTGTCTCCCATATGCAGAGGGCCTAGTCCAGTCCCATGCAGGCTCCATAGCTGTCGGTCTAAAGTTGGTGAGTTCCCACGAGCTTGGTTCAGTTGTCTCTGTAGATTTCCCNATCATGATCTTTTTTTAAAAGATTTATTTATTATGTATACAGAAGAGGGTGCCAGATCTCATTACAGATGGTTGTGAGCCACCATGTGGTTGCTGGGAATTGAACTCAGGACCTCTGGAAGAACAGTCAGCACTCTTAACCTCTGAGGCACCTCTCCAGCNCCCCCATCATGATCTTGACACCCCCTTGCTCATATAATCCCTCTTCCCTCTCTTTGACTGGGCTCCTTGAGCTTCCTCCCTCAATATTTTCACTGAACATANTTCAAATAGCCATCAGGGGAAGCTGCATGTCTCAGATTCATGGCTGCTTTCGTCCACCCATCTCCATTAATGACAATGTGAGCTGCCACTACACGCCAGGCCTTGTGAATTCCCACATGTATTCCAGCCTCAGATTGGAGATGATTACCCCCAAGCCACACAACTGGGAAAGAAAACAGACAGAGATATGCACCTAACTCTTATTCCAAACCCATGCTCTTAACTGCTTCCCTCAACTTAAGCCAGGAACCATATCTCATTCACTGAAGGTCAAAACCCTAAATCCACAGGGATTTGGGGGTAGCCAGAGCAAAAGAGAAGGTAGTCTTCAGGACTACTTCCCAACAGTGTCTGTGTGACTAGAGGCCCTTTACTACAGTCCATTAAGTTTCTTGTCTAATGAACACAGACTACCTCTTGTGGTGGGCCCAGTTTTAATCACTGTGTATCAGTGGACAAAACAGAAAAGACAACAACCCTCTATCTTCAGAACAGACTTTAAGGGATGCAGGAAGTAATGTGAAATAGGAGAAGGCAATTAATATAATTTTCAAAACTATATTAAGCAATAACGACCACTATAAGTGTCGGGGCGGGAAGCAAAGGAGATCATAATATAATGGTCAAATGTAGACTCTCTGGAAAGGCGACTTTTGAGCCAACTTGAAGGAGAAGGCTTGTTCTTTCATCAAGGTAGATAGCCATCTTGAGGGAGAGTGGTCTAAGTGGGGAGAAGAGCTGGCTCAAAGTCCCTGCGGTACTGAGCCTAGTATGAGCAGAACTGACAGTGGTGTTAGCAGACAGTTACTCTAACAAAGTCAGACACTAGGGGCTGTGGTATATGCATCCATCTTTTGAAGGATCAGTCCTGTGGTGGATTTCCCAACACCTGCTAAGACCTTAAAGTCTTTNAACCCATTGTTTTCTTGATTCAAAAGAAAAAGAAAGTAAATGTAACCAGTGTGACAGTTTGTCAAGCTATTCCCGTGCCCACCGTAATGCCTGCACTCCACTCAGNTCTTCAAGGAAGTAGTGATTAAAAACTAGAAAGGGTGAAAATCCCAGTGTCTCGCACCATCTGCAGCTGCAGCCTCTGCATGTTTCTTTCTCTGCAGAGCCCAGGTCTCTTGTGTTTTCCTGTCTATTCCAGGAAGCATCAACCCCAGATGTCTCAGATGCTGACCTTCAGAGAGACCTTAGGGCTCCTGCATGGCTCCTGACACCTATCCTCTCCCTGTAGCCCCGGCTGGGTATTTTTGTTCCTTACATCTGAACTTCAGCTATTGTCCTGGTAGCCCAGATCCTCTAGGACTGGGATGCTGCCTTGACGTTGTTCAGTGTGACCCTAAGACCCTTTGCCACGTTCCTTAAGAGCCAGAAGGACCTGTCCACCTACAGGAATCAGTCTTTCTCTAGGACTTGGATTCCCTCTCAAGGTATGGAGAATCTTGCAGACTGTTTCTGGTTTGCTGGGCTGGACTTTCTTCTATAGTACATCCTAATTCACTCCCATCACCATTCACTGTGAATTCCTATCAATGATGGTTTTCCATGGGAATATTTGGCAAAGTTTCAGGGAGAGATATGAAGGGCAGCAGGTGGGGAGGCTGCTTGTCCATACGGATGCTGTTTAGGGTCCACCTGAGGAGAACTTGAGGGGCATGACCCAAGGTGGATCTGAGGCACATAGTTGGACTAGGGAGTCCTGGTGTGGTTGGTAAAAACACCTGACATGTGATATATTATCTCCACTCCTGACAGATAATGCTTCAAATATCCTTACAGAAGCTAATATACAGAATATTTTTTTTCTTTTTTAATACCAAAACTCACACATGCTTATTATGTTTAAAATTCAAATAATTCTGAATCTCACAAGTAGGAGACAGAAGCTCCCTCACTTTCCTCTTCTCCTGATTCACTCTTTCCTCCTGCCCAGCCCCCACCAGACAGCAGGTCACTCACTCTTACACTCTCCTAGATACAAATTTTCTCTTTTTTTTCTTCTTGAGATTATAATACAATTACAACATTTCTCCCTTCCCTTTCCTCCCTCCAGACCCTCACATATACCCCTTTCCACGCTCCTTCATTCACAGCTTCTTCTTTCACTAATTGTGTTTTTATGGGTAAATGTAAATGTATATGCATTTATGTTATTCCTAAATATAACCTGTTCAGTTAACAGTTGTCTTCCCTATGAATATATAAATTCATATAACTTTTACTACGCACACGGCTCTGCAATTTGTTTTTGTTTTTGAAATTGAACAGTGTAACACAGCTCCAGATTATGGGAACACTGACACCCACAACCATCTCAGTGTTTCTTGACAACTGTTTGATTTGATTGTATGAACATGTTCTGTTCCTAATTAACTTAACCACTATCCTATTGATGAGTAAGCATTAAACAGGGTCTTCTCCATTTTTAATCTATTACAATCTTGTAATTAACATTCAGATACATGCATCTTTGAACATAAATATAACTAAACAGAATAAATTCCAGGATGTGAACTTTCAGGATCCCACTGTGAAACTGCCCTCACAAGCCTCAACTCTCCTATCTACCATTTATTGATNAATAAAGAGGTTCCTTTTGTGAGTCTTTTCAAAAATTATGTTGTCTGAGAGAAGGAGACAGAATCGCCACTAGGAGTTAATGTCATTAATCAATTCACAACTGAAGTGGATCAAGTCTTGACCAGGTTATCAGGTGATGAGCAAATCTGTAGGTAACTCAAAGATGAAGAGTGATCCTGGGCAATGTACAAGCCTGCATTGTGTCTAGTGACTGTAGGACAACTCCTCTTTAGGAATGCCAATTTAGGTTGGGGAAAGAAAGACCATATGGTGTAAAAGGTCTGTGTCAGGCTATATGGGATGGCTGTATGTAAATCTCAGTGGTCCAAGTACACNCTACCAGTATCACCTGTATCATTCCCTCTTTGCAGCAAGCAAAGAGGAGCTTACCCCTTCCTGTGTGCTGGAGAGGTGACATAGCCACATGTGCCTGGAGCCTCTTTGTTTAGGCAAACACTAACTTCATTGCTACACTCACGTGAAGGAACATAGCTAGTGTACGGAACACACAGCCATGATCAGTTTCTTTGAGAGTTGAACATTTGTGTAAAAGTCAATTCTTTTAGTTTTGGACTTTTATAAAGGTATTTCATGTGAGACAAAGACAGAATGCCAGACTTTACTATTAATATCTTAGCAAGAGGTGGAAAAAAGATCTTGGATAAATTTGGAATTTTTTTATGATTATTATTATTAATTCCACTTCGATTTTGTAAGAAGTGAATGGGAATGGTCATTCCAGAATCTACCACCAGAGGGCAGTGATGCAAACCAGTCCGTCTCACCATGTATCTGACTTAAAAATGATTGAAATGCTTCTCCTTGGATAAAATGCCCTCTCCTCCTTTACTTGAGTAAAACTTTGAATGCAAACATGTCACATTAGAATTGACTAGAAGCGTACAGTATGTTATATACAATTATGATATAGACGCATATTTCCAGATTAGTGTATGTAAATGTNTTCTTATTTAAAATAACCACATATAAGCCAGGCCTAGTGGTGTACACCATTAATACCAGCACTCAGAAGACTGACACAGGCAGATCTCTGTGAGTTTGAGACCTTCCTGGCCTACATATCGAGTTCTGAGTTCCAAGACAATCAGGGCTAAGAGACCCTGTCTCAAAAAAAGAAAATATATATACATACATACATATACACACACACATATATACATACATATATGTATATATGTATGTATATACGTATATATATATATATATATATATATATATGAAAATAGAAAAGAACCCAGAGCATGTGCAGAATCACATGCCTTTGTCTCTTGGACTCACTTCTCTGGATTTTCTAGTTCCCACTGTTTGATTGCCCCTTTGGGTTTGGATTTTAATAAGCTCCAGCTAGGCTATACTGCAAACAGGGTGTCTGGAGAAGGTCTGGCTTCCAACCCCAGCTTTTCGTGACACATTTCCAACCCACGACAGTTTCATGGCCTTCAGAAAGCCTCAGTTCCCTCACCTGATGGACGGAAGCAGTCAGAGCTTGCAGAACCTGGTAAGGTGTGTGAGGCTGTGCTGATAAAGCCCCCAGACACATTCTAGTGACCAAATCAAGGCTGATGTTAAAAGGGTTACATGGAAGGTTCACGTTCACTAAGATGTTAAAAAGCACTACCATTATTCCTGTATTATAGGCATGGAAACTGTTAAACGTGTCAAAAGTCACACACAGAACTAGTAAGTAACAGGAAGGCATATAAAGCCCATAATATTTTTACTTTCCACACTGCCTTCCCTTGGAGGACAGACAGAAATTATATGTTAAACTTTGTGTATCTAGCACTGACAAACATGGTAGGTGCCTGTAATGGTTAATAATGGTTTTCAACTTGACAGTCTGTAAAACATCACCCATAAGGCATACCTGCGTGAGACTATTTAGATGGATTTTCTTGATTATGTTAACTGAAGTGAGAAGACCCACACTATATATGAGAGATAAGAGAGTCCCAAGGAAAATACTTTTTGCTCTTTGCCTGCTTGCCTGGTATCTTGTTTAGCTACTCTATTGCTGTGACTGCTGTTGCTAACCTTCAACCTTCCAACATGGACTGAAGACTTGTGACCCTCCAGGAATTATCCAGGCCCTCACGACCAGATTAGGACTGCTGAGACGCCCATTTTCATGAACTGAACAACCCCCTGGGTTTCACTTTCTCCAGTGTGAAGACTGCAGTGTTAGACTACCCTGCCGGCATTGAGCAAGTCAACCTAATCAACTTCCAGCTAACACACCTTCCTTCTATTGGGTCCGTTCCTCTAGAGAACACTGGCCGGATGCAGCTCCCAAAAGCCGCATGGTGAAGCTGACGAATATGCACGCAAAGCAGTTTCTGGGGGAAAATGAAATGCAATTCACTTTGAAAGATCAAAAGAACTTTACAAAGCAAAGAATTGTTACCGTCATTATTACTATCAACCCCACTACGATGAGATGCAGCAGAGGTTTGCCAGATTGCATGGTAGTGACACACACAGGCTGTAATCCAGTCTACAAAAGAGAGAGAGAGAGAGAGAGAGAGAGAGAGAGAGAGAGAGAGAGAGAGAGAGAAGAGGAAGAGAAAGAAAAAGAAAAAGAAAAAGAAAAAGAAAAAGAAAAAGAAAAAGAAAAAGAAAAAGAAAAAGAAAAAGAAAAAGAAAAAGAAAGAATAAAAGATAAACTTCAAAGAAACCAAGATGAGGAACAGGCACCTCAGAGTGTCCTAGGTGGGACAAGGATTGAAAAAGGGCACTGAGACACATTCACAGGTGTGCTGGTCCAGGACCCAGAAGGAAGTCACACGTGGGTGAAGCCCTAGAACCAAAGAGAAAGAGGATTACTGTTGGTTTCCTGGTCTCTCTGCCATCCCTGTGCCGGCCTCCACCATAGCTCACTGTAATCAGGGAATGTCTTTGTATCTCCAGTACCAGTAGCCCGCTCAGTAACTCTCCACAGCCTAAAACGAAAAGGCTCCCCACTTCCCACCACCAGCACAGGAAGAGGCCTTGCCAGCATCTGTCCTGAAGCATCAACGTCAAATGCTTGGGGCAGCAGCACCCCTAGGAGGCTGGGCCCGGTGTTTTCTTGTTGCACAGGCAGTGGGAAGCAGGGGCCCGCTGCTGCTCCAGCAGGCCAGACAGGAGCTAATTACGGCAGCCTGAACCTGCNGTGACTAACATGCTTATTTAATTTCAAATGCTTGTTTGTTGACCTACAGAAATCAAATATAGCGGCCTCGTGGGCCAGGCCTCTACTGGGGCCCAGGGAGTAATGTCTGTGTGCAGAGCAATTACGCAGGCCCGAGTCTAGGCAGGGGTTGGGTTGCGTGGCAATACCTGGAACGGAATCCACTTGGAAAGATGTCAATTCTGTGGGGAATGTGGTTCAACTTGGGCATGACATGAAAGGCAGGAAGCAGGCCACGTAAAGGCCAGGGCCAGTGAAGTCTCTCCAGCATGGTTAATTTGCGGTAA
>LZPO01117120.1:0-15534 GCA_001675575.1 Neotoma lepida
TGGTCTCACGTATTATTTCATACTTAGTACTTACCTGCGAGTGAATGCCACATGACAGGTGCTCTGCAAATGTTTCTCTCCGTCCACCTTTCCTTTCTGTGCAGAAATTTTAGCTCCCAGTCCTAATAGATAGTGAAGGAATATGTTTTCAAGACAATTACTACTCCTTGTTTTCTTTTGCTAAATTAAAATATCCTTTCCTTTTTTCTCTCTTCTTTAAGATCAGAATTTTCAGAGCTTTTCTTGCCTTCCACAGCAGGTAAGAATTTAAACCAAAAATTTTTACTTTGTGCAGTGCATGGAATTTTTAGTGGTGTCTTGCTAAAATAAAATTTGGCTGCAGTGAAATCCATGCATATAATATGATCTATGCCTCTGTTAGGTTATTTTGCTGGCTGAGTTTTCATATCTGAGGTTATGTCTGCTAGGTGGTCTTTCAAGTCTTGGTGCATTTTACAAGAGGTCAGCAATTTCAAGTCCCTGATTCCAGCTGTGGATTTCTCAGGAAGGACAAACGCTCTTAGGATGCTGGTAGTCTTGTTATAACTGAAGTCACCTTAGAAAATATCCAGAGGCCAATTTGAGTAGCTTTGGTCATATATTTTTTTTTTCAGGTCAATTATCATCCTTTTTCCCAGTTTGAAGAAGTTATGGAAGCCATGCCGAGGAACAAGCCTCCACATTTTGCGAACGAGACCTAATTTTATTTTGTAATGAGGCTTTTTTAAAAGTTATTTTGCCATGTGAGGAAATAGCTTCCGAGTCTATGGAGAGAGCTGTTAAGTAATGCACTGTTAATGTTTGCAGTGACAGCGCCAACAGAAGGCCATACCAGTTCTAAAGTAGGTGGCCTTCCCAATCTCAAGTAGTTACTGAACAAAGGCAGATGGACCTTTACTCAGAGGTACCATCCACACACTTCTCCACAGCTCTCATGTTCCTTGGAACCAGTCTTGGGCTTTCACTTGCCAGTCTGCACGCCTTGTGTCTTGCCTCCAGCCCATCTGTACAGAGATGCTGATGTGAGAAGATGCCTAATTAGTCCACTGTATTTGGAAACAGGTGT
This sequence comes from Neotoma lepida, assembly GCA_001675575.1. Classification (NCBI taxonomy): domain Eukaryota; kingdom Metazoa; phylum Chordata; class Mammalia; order Rodentia; family Cricetidae; genus Neotoma; species Neotoma lepida. Next base: position 1,067 of record LZPO01117120.1, read on the forward strand.
CCCAGGCTGGGCCTCATTCCAAGGCACTTCTTGCTCACTCTCGTTTTCTTGTTTTACCAGTTTTCCCGTCTTATTCCCAGGACTCTGGGCTTGGCTCTTCTAACTTTGTGTTATCACAACAAGCAAAATTACAGAGAAGACAATAAAAGAAGGCCATCTTGCTTTATATCAAGATGAAGGACTGCATAGGTCATCAAAACTAGAAGTGGCCATTATGATAAACATTTAAAAAGCAGTTCTCTTAAAAACACTGGTTTTTCATCCCCTGATTGAACTGAAATTATATCTTAAAAATAAGGTTTTTATGCTATGTGGTAAATCACTTTTGTTTTCTGTCATCTTGTTGAAGTTTTTTTCTTCCGTTATTTTCATGGTTACCTTTTGTGGTAGTTTGAATGTATTTGGCTCCCATAATCACATAGGGAGTGGCACTATTAGGAGGTGTGGCATTATTGGAGTGGTTATGGCTTTGTTGAAGGAAGTGTGTCACTGTGGGGGTGGGCTTTAAGGTTTTCTATGCTCAGGCTATTCCTAGTGTTACAGTCGACTTCCTATTGCCTGCAAGATGTAGGACTCTCAGCTACTTTCCCAGCACCATGTCTGCCTGCACGCTGCCATGCTCCCTGCCATGATGATAATGGACTGAACCTCTGAACTGTGAACCACCCCAATTAAATGTTTCTCCTTTATAAGAGTTGCCTTGGTCATGATGTCTCTTCACAGCAATAGAAACCCTAACTAAGACACCTGTGAAGTTTCTTAAGGAAAACAATTGAAAGATTAAGTAATCACATTAATTTAAGTTGATTTTCTTCTGTTTTTCTCTTTTGCATACTTTTTAAGTAGACCTGTCTTAACATATTTTAACCCATCTGTGGTTTGTTTTTGACAATCTGTCTCCTCCCAACCCCCGCACTTTCCTTGGGTTAAATAGCACGATGTGTGATTAGTTTTGAAATAATGTTCTTTAGTTCTCCTCCTGACCAGTCCAGGTGTAGATTCGTGAATGATGACTTTGAGGCTCCTGGGGCAGAGTTTATCTGGCTATTCTGTCTCCAATTGGAAATAATTATGTGCACATCCTTCATTCTGAGCTGTCTTCTGTTCCAGAGATTTACAGTGAAAATAGGTCTTTGCAAATGCTCCTAAGCAGGGGAAGAATATGAAGTATAATCATGTTAAGTTTACTGACAGTTGCTATCCCACAATTAAAGGATGCTTGCCTTCTAAGTGCCTCTTTATATCCACCTCTCAGTAATTAGAGGGAAGAGGCCATCTGAGAATACTATTGTTAGGATGAATTTGGAGTCTGGGTGGTGGACAGCCATGGGGCTGAGGTAGGATGCTCGAGGGTTTGGCAGTATTTATAAGGATTAGAGAGTAGAGAGAGAAGAGAATGAAGCAATGGTGCTATTCAGGAAAACGTTACCTGAAGTATGTTGAGATTTTCTCAAAAATTTTGGCAGCTGCAGTAGCAGTACTTGAACTTTAGGGGGATGTAAGAAGGAAGAGGTAGAAAGCAGGTTCTCACTGACTGCAGAGTAAATATTTCTCTCTAAACGACAACACACTTTAGGAGTTTACTGACAAACACTGGAGTCCTTCCTTGTGGTTTAGGGGGTACACTGGTTACTTTTCTGTTGCTGTGATAAAAATACCCGACAAAAAACAAGTTAGGGAAGAAAAGGATATACTTTGGATTCAGGTTCCAGAGAGATGGAGTCCCTCATGGTAGAGAATGCATGGCAACAGTCAAGACGTCTGGCTGATTGTATTTTTATCACACATAGGAAGCAGAGAGGGAGAACAGGAAGTGGAGCCATACTGTAAATCGTCAAAGCCTGACCCTGTGATGTACTTCCTGTAGCAAGGCTCCACCCACCGAATGATTCCACCACCTTCCCAAACACTAGCACTGGGGGTTGAGTGTTCAGATACACAAGCCTATGGAGGGTGTTTCTCATTCCCACCACACTGGCGCCTACTTTTTAAAGGATTTCTTTTCTTTATGTGTATGGTGTGTGTGTGTGTGTGTGTGTGTGTGTGTGTGTGTATGTATGTATGTATGTATGTATGTATATTACCACAGAGGGCATTGCATCCCCTGGAACTGGAATTACAGACAGTTGTGAGCCTCCCAAATGGGAAGCTCTTTTAAAAGCTAAGCCACCTCTTTGGCCTCATGGACTTACTATTTAAAAAACAAATATTGCTCTGTATCAGTTTGGGTTGGGTTAGGCTGAGAGATGTGTACAGAAGTCCTTAAACAAGGTAGAGGTTTTTTCCTAGTTCATGCCCAAAGTCTGGACAATAAAGGCATAGCACCTCCTGTCATTGTCACCTTCAGGCTTGCTCGGCTTTGTGTACTTGTCATTCTCTTTGTGCCCATTGCAGGTCAGGATTATCACCAGAAATTAGACGTCAGCTACAGAGAGCAGAAGTGGGACAGAAGAGAAAAAGGGCATGGGGAAGGCTAGAGAGTAATTTTCCTATTCGTCTTTCAGTTCTATTTCATTTCCAGGATTAGTCACATGACACCTGCCTCTAAGGAAGGCTGGCAAACAGTCTTTTATTTGGGTGGAATACAATTAATATTTTCAATAGGGACAAATGACTTTTTCCAGCTTACTGAGAGAGTTATTAAATAACGATTATGTTACAAAGGTGTAACACTGAAGGCTTTCCAAAGATGGATGGAAAGAATGGATGTTGGCCAAGTTCATGAGCATTTTCAGCTTCCTGGTTTGAGGAAACCAGTGGCATTGCCTCAGGGTAGTTCAGTCATGCATTCATTAAAAATAAGCCTAGTAGTATTGCAGTTTATGATGATGAGTACTTAATATTAAGTGATTGCTAACATTAAATGACCTGCCATTTATATTAATAATAGTACCAGGGAATGTTTGGGATGTTTTGAAAGTTCTGTTGAGTCAGTAACTTTATCCAACTAGGTATCATCTCAGTTTGATTTTCCATTCTGTTTATTTAAATGTCTAGTTTTGATAGCCTTTGGCTTTCCAGTCTTTCTNTTACCAACTTCCACTCATACTGAATTATGGGAGCCTTTGACAGAATTAGCTTGGTCTAACTAGTTGGCCTTCAAAATAATCATTTTTCAAAGCCATCTTTTCATCACCTCAGGAATCTGGGGAGTTGTCTATCTGCTGTCTTCTTCAGTACAGCAGATAAAACCACACATGCTGGGATTTGTGGCATTATAAACCTATAGAGAAGCTTTTACTTGACAACGTTAAGCCATAGAGAAGCTTTTACTTGACAACGTTAAGCCATGATGGCAATGCTAAACTGTATAAAACTAGGGTTATTTTGACTATGTACCAATTTAGTGTACTAAAAATAACCAGCTAAAGAAAGGCAGAGCATCTAGTATTCGTGTTCAGTGTGCACAGTTTGTGGATGGGCATGAGTTTTAGGAAGATTAACTTTTACTTAATCTTGATTTGGGACTGAGTCTGTGCATTATACATTGAGAACTTCCTTAGTGTCATGATATCAGGGACTTGAGCCTCTCAAACTTGAGCCCATTTAATGCATTCTGTGAATGAATGTTTCTCTTTGTACTGGTTTCCTTTTGTCCATTACAAGGATTATAGGTACTTACCATCTAATAAAAAATGAACTAAAACAAGTGCTAATTAAAATTGTATCAAAGGGACTGGGGAGATGATGGCTTATTCAGTGAAGTGACTGCTGCACAAATATGAGGACCCGAGTTCAGGTCTCCAGAATNCACATTAAAAGCTAGGGGTGACATTGGGTACCTGTAATCCCAGCACTGAGGGAGGACAGGTTAGGACAGCCTACCTAGTCAGTCAGTGAGCTCCAGGTTCAGTGAGGGACCCTGCCTCAAAAAATAAGATGGAGGAATGAGGGTTGAGGTAAAATGAGATGGAGATGGCTCAGTGGTTAAGAGCACTGGCTGTTCTTCCAGAGGACCTGGGTTCAATTCCCAGCAACCACATGGTGACTCACAATCTGTAACTCCAGTTCCAGGGGGATCCAGCACCTTCTTNCCTTCACAGGCACTATATGCACATGGTGTACAGACGTACATGCAGACAAACATCCATAAAATAAAAATGAATAAATCTTATAAANCAAGACATAACCTCTTCTTCAGGGCAGTGAAAATTAAGGGAACAAAAAGTGGAGAGCCATTGTGGAAGATACCTGACACCAACCTCTGGCCTCTATGTGTACCTGTGTGTACATGTTCATACCAACATGCACATGTGTACACACACATATGATCCATCTCTACATACATACATAAAAACTATGTCAAAGACTTTATCATTGGATTCGTTATAAGAATAATACCTAAAGCAAAATGTAATTAAAACGCTATAAGTCACATTCTTTAAATGATGCTTTTGCAGTTGAAAATGGATAGAATGTCTGCTTGAAGTTTCANGACAGTGTGGTATTGCCCATGTTTTATTATCCTTGTCTCTACTATGATCTAGCCTAGGAAAAAGCAGATAGATGGAAGAAATTCAACCACTTNCTCATAAAGCAGATATCAAAATAGAGCATATTTTCTTTAAAGAAAATAACAGTGAAAAACAGTGAGGGTAGTGAAGCCAATTCTTTGGTACAAACATTTAATTATAATCTCTTATTCTCATTTTATTCATACAGAGCATGTCCGAATATAGCCAGATCTCATTTTCTGTTTGTAGAAGCGGTGTTTGTATGGTAGCAAAGTATATTTCTTAGTACCAAAGGTCAGGAAGAAAATAAGTAAGTGAAGGACTAAGTGTTAAAGAACATGTGGTATGCTGGGAATTGTCCTCCACTGCCAAATTTTGGAATATAATATAGTCTAACATGAGCATCTTCTGTAAGTAATTCTGCTCCTAGGTATATAAGCCTTAAAGAAATTATCTAATTACAAGGCCTATGTCAGGAGTGGTTGTAGTAGAAGTATTCATAGATGCAAAGCATCAAAAGTGTAAAATTGTCAGTAATAAACTGGATTAAATAAATCATGGAATTTTCATTAGNAGGTGTCTTAGTTACTTATCTATTGCTGTGATGAAACACCATGACTAAGGCAACTTACAAAAGAAAGTTTTAATTGGGGCTCACAGTGCCCAAGGNTAGAGCCCATGACCATTATCGTGGTGAGCATGGNGCCAGGCAGGCATGGTACTGGAGCAGTAGCTGAGAGCTTATATCTTGATCACAAGCATGAAGCAGAGAGAGCTAACTGGGATTGGTGTGGGCTTTAAAATCCTCAAAGCCTGGCCCCAGTGACACNTCCTCCAACAAGGCAACACCTCCTAATCCTTCCAAACAGTTCCACCAAATAGGGACCAATTATTCAAACATATGAACTTATGGGGAGGGGTATTCTCACTAAAATCTCTACAGTAGTTTACCTTACGGCAGCAAAAACAATATAGGCACAGCACACTATGGATGTATCTCATAAACATAGTGTTGAGAGAAGGAAGTCATGTTTTCATTTCTATAAACTTCAAGCAAACTTTCAGCTTGTGGTTGTTTCTAAGGCAACAACTCTCAACAGCTACTTTGCCCTACAGGTATCCATGGCAACATAAGGGGCATTTTTGGTTGTCACAACCTGGTGTAATGATGGGAGGTGATTGGCATTTAGTGAGTCTAAGCCAGGAGATTGCTATGTATCTAACAGTGTAATTGTTAATTTCTGAAGTTTATCTAGACTAAAGCACCAATAGTGTAAGGTCGAGACCCTTTTACTCTGCATTTCACAATGCAACAAAAAAAGGATGAAAAGTAAGATGATTGGGGATATTTTTTTGTTATGAGGCTGGGTGAATTGATTATTGTCTCACTCTTATTTCTTCAGGGATATGGGGTGGCATCTCTGGCTGACCATTGAACAATTCTTTTTAAAAAAAACTTAAGATTTAGTGACAGAATGTCTTGGCATTTTCACTTTGAAGGTCTAAGGAGAGGATTCTGAGACTGTAGGCAGGGAATACTATGTTTACTTTTGAATGTCAAATTATGTTTTAAGTACAGATTTCAGAAAACTGAAAGTTATTTTGTTTTCTCACCCAACTTTCACAGAAGATATGTATAAAGATATGTCAAATATATCTTTATATACATATATATGCATATATACATATATGCATATATATATATACAGAAGATATGTATATAAAGAGCTTAAGGAAATTGTTTAAAATGAATGATGCATAATTCTGAGGAAAAAAAAGAACTCAGATTGTCCCCAAGTTCCTTGAGAACAGGAGCCTGTCTTGTGTTTGTCTTTGCATCTTTTGTGCAGATTGCACCGCACCTGGCATATGGCAGGTGCCCAGGTGTTGAATTAAAGTGAGCCCCGTTTTCTTTTAGTGTTAATTGTGCTTTATGAGAACAGTTACTCCACCCTTTGGTTGGTTGCATATCACAGGTAGGTATTTGTCCCCAGGAAGATGTATTGTTACTTGGGAGCTAAATGTGTCCCTTGGTGTTATATGGAATTACTTGGGGCATAGTTTTTAGTCTTCTGAGAAGCAAATTGGGGTCAGTAAAGGGGGGGGGTTATCAGTTTTGTTTTCACAGTGACCACATATCGAGAAGAGATTTTAAAGGAGGAAAAGTTGTTGACCTACTTTGTCTAAGGTGCTCCAAACTCTAAAGTCCCTTGAACATACAGATAATGTCTACAGCCAAAAACTTAAGTGTTCAGCACTTGAACCTGTTGGGACATTTCCGATTCAGATCATAATGGGGACCAGCAGAAGGCAGAGAGAACCTCTGCTCATCGGACAGCTATTAAAGTAAAGCAGGGAGGGAAGAAGGTGGGGAAGATAGATTCTAATCTGTGGTGCAGTTCTGAGGAGGCTGTGGCTGGGCAGACCAGGCTCCATGAGCAAAGCTTGTATGTTATAGAAATTCCAAGTTGGTAGGAAAACTCCCAGCTCCAGACCCTTTACCCTTAGGCATTGGCAGATACACAGCTCAGCATGAACCTTGTGGTGAGTCCCAAGTTGTGGCAGCTGGGAGCTGACAATCAACTGTGCTTCTCTGGAAGGGAAGTCTGAGTGTCACATCTCCATGGCTGCTGCGGTGAGTCAACACAGCAGTGTAAGTCCAAAGATACTAAATGGAAAATTCCAGAAATAAGTTTAAAATTGCATGCTATTCTGAGCAGCAAAATGAATCTTGTGTTGTCTTGATCTCTCCAATAGTGTATGAATCTCCTTTAGGTCTGGTGTATGTATGCTGTATACACTCCTTGCTCACCAAGGTCATTTAGTGGCTGGCATTGTTATCAGACCAACTGTCACAGTATTATATCGTTTATGTTCAAGTCATCTTTATTTTAACAGTGGCCCGAAAGACATAAAGCTAGTGATGTGGACAGTTTTACCCCAGTGTGTTTATTCTATTTCATTATTTGTTACTAATTGCTTGCTATGTCTAATTTATGAATTAAGCTTTGCCATAAGGATATATACACAAGATATACTGCATCCAGGATTTGGTACTATCTGAAGTTTCAGAAACTTGTTGAGGGTCTTAGAATGTTCCTCCAGAGGATGAAGGTGTACGCAGTCATTACATTGAGAGTCTGGGAACACCGGGACTGCCAGTAACAGTCATTCTGTGTTTTCATCTGTAAATACCTAGCATTTAGCCTGGGCCTGAGCCCCTGCAGGTGTTCATCTCTGCAGTGAAGAAGAGATGCATGTGGATTCATTTTAAAGCTCCTAGAAGGAAATGCTGTGGTTTGAAATCTGTCCCCTGAAGAATTTGTATGCTAAAACTTTAATTATCAGTGTGATGACACTGGACACGGGACACTGTGAGATGCCTAGGTGTGAGGGTCTGCGGATGGGGTCTTTAGAATATTCATCCCCTATACAGAGAGACTCCAGGAGGCTTGCTTCCTGTCTCATTGTCTGGTGTGTGAATATTGGCTAAAATGTGGCCATCTGTAAGCCAAATAGAGTCCTTACCAGAACCTGACCATTGTTGNCATCCTGTGTAAGATTCCTTGTCTCCAGTGCTCTGAGAAAATTTCTGTTGTGTGAGACACTCTTCTATGCTAGTGTTGTGGCAGAGTGGACTAACATTGTGAGGAGAAAACAAGATTAGTTGTAGACAAAGAGCATACTCCAACAAAACTTTCATAGTTCCTATGGAAAATAAATGTTAAATTCCAAATAGAGCAGAGAGGGGAGGGACATTTAAAAGGTGTGGGCTAGTTTGTAGATAAACAGGGTTACATGGCTGAGGTTTTTTTCTAAATGCTTTTGACATACTGCCAATGACATTTAAAATGGAAGAACGAAAAGCCATGTATTTTACATTAGGATTCCTTAATTTGAAGTTAGCAGGTTCAAAATGGAGCATAAATTGAACAGATAAAAGGACTAAAGTGAATGTGCTGTACCGGGCTGATGCACTCTGCAACCTTAAGCACTGAAAAGTGCATTGAAGTCATTACTCAAAGACAGCAAAGGTCTATGTGTGTCCTCCACTGTCTCCTCCCAAGGCTTGGAATAGATTGACCATTGTCTAGACACTGTATAGAGAGAGGATGGGAAAACCTTTAGGTACCGACACATTAGCAGTGGTATATTAATAATGGCTTCTAAAACCAGAGCAAACAGAAGTAGTGACATGGGAAAAAAAAAGGAGCAAACCAAACAGTCTTCACAACCAGGAGGCTGCCCCAGGAGATAAGTCTTCACTTCCTGTGGGTGTGGCTCAGGAGGCTGTGGTTCTCTTGTAGTATTGGGATGTATTACAAAGAGGTTTTGAGTTTCTGGAACAAAAGGAGTCCTGTTGTGTGGATCTAGACTGTTTTGGGTATTAAGTAACATTCATATGGTTCTGGTCAGGAAGACAGAAAGGAAGTAAATTTAGGCCAAAAGTTTACAGTACAATTGTGGTTCTGTGATTTTATGAGATCCTGGCAATGCACAATGGCCAGGCTTAAGAATGTGACTTGGTTTTCTGCGGTCAGGTGTAGATGAACTCTGGGTCACAGTGGTGCACCAGGGCATTGATTTGGATTTCTTTCTTGAGCTTCGGGGAAAGGGCTCTTCAGGGGCCCTCCAATTGCCCCCAGACTTAGCTGAGAACTGCAGCCATCATGGAGCCAGAAGCACACTGCTGTGCATTCTAGCTGGTGCTAGCTAGATATAGGATGAGGATGGAATGATAAATTTAGCTTCTGACCTTCCTTCCCGTGGAGTTGTGAACCACTTTGAAACATCGACAGTGGGCAGGTGCAGATGAAGTGGGGCTTGGTTGTTGGAGCGTGTCTTAGGAATGGTGCCGTTTAAGACACACGGAAGCCACTGAGCTGATTGCTCGNTTATCATTACTCAGCAGCTGTGCAAACTAAAATTCAACCAAGTGATGAGTGTGATTTGAACTAAATAACAGTAGGAAAATGTGCACGGGTTATAGGTTTTAGTTAGTGATAAGAGGTTTTAAAACTCTTTAAATTCTTGTCTGCCTTTGTGGAGTCATTGAATGATGCTTTACCGGCAAAGCTTTCATACTTCAGGNGAAGAACAGTTTGTAAAAAGGATGCTGAGTTTCAAATTGAGATGGAGAGTCACTTGGTAGTGGGTGGAGACTCTTCAACTTCTGTGACTTCTTTGGGGAGCAGATTGGGAGAGCTGCCTGTTCTATTACAATTAAATGATAAGGGTAAATTTTTTACTGGTAGTACTGTTAATAATGTTTGCTTATAGTGAGGCTATAAGCACTTGTTAAGGCACTTACTTCAGTCTGATTCTGTGTATCTGAAAAAATTCTGCCTAACTTGTCATTCGAGGTTTTACAATATATATTGTGGCATATGAGGACACTGTTAGCTTCCTATGGCTGCTATAACGGATTACCACAACCTTTTTGGCTTAANGCAATATAAATGTATTCTCTTACAGTTTTGTGAGAGAGAGAGAGAGAGAGCCTGAAGTGGGTTTTGATGGGATAAGTTCAAGGTGATAGCAGAGCTGTGTTCTTCCTAGAGGTTCTAGGCCTGAAATCCATTCTGTGATATCTTAAGTTTTTTGCAGTCATCTGTGTTCCTTGNCTAATGGTCTTTTCCAGCATTGCCATCCTTCCAACTGTTGTTCCTGCTGTAGTCTTTTCTGTGACTATGACATCCCTAATTCTCATCTCCCAAGTAACCTCGTGGTTAAATCAGGACTCCCTGCATAATTGAGGATATACATTATCAAGGTTCAGTGACAGGATCCTGAATCCTGTCTGCAGAGTTTTGCATGTGAGGTAGCTATGTGAGTTTGCTTTCTATTGCTGTGATGAAACACCACAATGAAAAGCAACTTGGAGAGGAAAGGGTTTATTTGGCTTACATGTCCCAGTCAACTCAACATTGAGGGAAGTCAGAGCAGGAACCTGGAGGCAGGGACTGAAGAGGCCATAGAAGAATGCTGCCCACTGGTTTGCATTCTCCTGGCTCATTCAGCTTGCTTTCTTATTCAACCCTGGAGCATCTGCCCAACAGAGCACTGTTCACAGTGGGCTGGGCNCTCCAACATCAATCATTAATCAAGAAAATATACCACAGACTCCATACAGGCCAGTCTTATGGAGGCATTCTTTTTTCAATTGAGGTTCCCTCTTCCAAGATGACCCTAGCTTGTGTCAAGTTGACAAAATGCAGATCACAATAGTTGGGTGTGGATGTTTTGAGGTATAGTTGAGGGACCCTTGTTCTGCTTACCATAACATCTNTGGGGAAAGTTGAGAGTATCTCAGTGCAGTCTGTTCTGGAGAAGGGGATGGGTGTAAGCAAGCCTGATGTTGGGATTGGAATGTCATCATCACACCAAGGTTAAGAATTTATCATGTGAACTTGAAGTCCTGCTGTACATGGGTTCTGCAGATACTAATACAGCAGTGTATTCAGGAGCAAATTGAACATATAACCACTGTGGAGAGGCGTGGTATTGATTCTACCTGTTTGTTAAGGAAGACTCCAGCATGAACATATACTATGAACCGTGTGGGATGCTGAGTTGTCTGTAGTCATGATAAAAGAATGGAAAGCTTCAAGATAGAGTGAGGCAATGACGGGACCAAAAGCAGGACTGTACTTCCTGAAGCCTGCTAACACTGACCCACCTCTGCCAACCAGGCCTCACCTCCTAAAGATTTCACAGCTCCCCCAAACAACACCACCAACTGGGACCAAGTGCTTGTGGGGACACGGGGACATTTCATATTTGAACCTGTATGTCTGTCTGTGTATATGTATGTATGCATATATGTATCTATATTTGCCATAGACATATTAATTAGCACATGTAGTGTTTGTGTTGTTTCTGACAATTTTGAGGAGTTTTCATGTTTTGAAAACTAGACAATGAGGGTTTATGTTGATTTCTTTTTTACCTCTAGTAAAATAATGTCCTCAAGTAGAGTGAGAATTTAACTAATGTCTNTGACTTTCCTGGCAGGTGAATTAAAATTTTAGATTTAATGAACCTCTTAAGAGCTGTCTTCATTCCCATTTATACAGTAAATAGTCACAGCATGGAATATAATAAAACAGTTACACTGTGAAATGTACGTGATTTATGGGAATGCCTTTTTTAAAAAAAGATTATTTCTTGAAATTGGATCTCAGGTAAGAATAAGATAATATCTCTCTGGTTTGGGTGTTTTAATCTGAGGAATGCAGAATGTGTTTTTCCTTGTCACTTTCAAGACTTCCTTCTGCAATACTCCCTGTGGCTCTTCCTGAGAGTCCCCAAGAAGAGACTCTCCATTTTTCTACCCCTATTCTTGCTCATGCCCTGTGCTCTTGTGTCAGGCTGCGCTGCCCAGCTTGCTGCACAGCCAGGAGCTGGACCTAGGCTCCACCTCTCTCTTGCTTCACCCTTCAGTCACTTGTCAACTTTGATTCCAGTTCCTCTCCTCCCTGGCACCCCTCCCACCCCACCCCGTGCTGACTATCATTTTGCGCTAAGAAAGACTTAAATGACTTCTTTGCACTGTAGAGCTTTTCCACCAGAGTACTTGATTATCTCACAGTCTTGGAATTGTTTAGTATGCTTTTTGTAACCTGGGCCCCATTGTACATTCGGCCAGGAAAGCAGCCATGCTACCATTTTTGGTGACTCCACCCCATCACCACCACAACTGCTAAGGCTGCCGTCACCACCACCAGCACTACCTCCTTCTCCTCCCTCCCTCCCCCCTCTCCCCTCCCCCACTTCAATTCCTAGGTGTCAACCACTGTAGCCCTGGTATCCTGGGAATTGCTGTAGAGACCTTGNCCACCTCAATCTCAGAGATTTGCCTGCCTCTGCCTCCCTAGTGCTGGGTGAAAAGTTGATTTAATTCTAGTTTTTCAAAGACGGCCCTACCGATGCTCCTTACTCTTGATGTCTTTATACATATTGAAAAACTCATGATATAAGTCAAAACTGCACTGAATAATCCAGCTCATCAACCATCACTGCTTAGCAACCCAGCATGGTGCAGATTGTCAGTTATTTTCCTCATGGTTGTACAGCTGACTGGGAGCTGTGGTTCTTTCTTAATGCTCAGCATCTCCAGAGAGCGCATGATGGTACACTGCTAGGCTAGGACCAACATTTGAAGTATGGTTTCTAACTGGATTTGTAGCACTCACTGTAGAGTCCCAAAATCANTTGAGGTACTATAAGTTGGGGGACTATGTTGGCTTTCTGTGACTGACAAATCCCCAAGATCATTAGTGTATGAAGAGAAAACATTGCTTTGGCTCACAGTTTGGAAGTCTCCAGTCGATGACTGGTTGGCTCCATTGCTTTTGGATTGGGAGGAGACAGCATATCATGGTAGGAGTGTGCAACAGAGCAGAACTGGTCACACCAAGACCCTGGGGAACAAAGAGAAGGAAGGGAAAGGGGTCAGCTCTTACAGTCCTGTCCCCCAAGGGACCTAAGGNACTCCTAATGGGCACTACCTCTTAATGGTTCCATTACCTCTCAGGAACAGCAAGTTTTCAAAACATGGGCCTGGGGGTGGGAGGCGGGGGAAAGGCATTCAGGATCCCAATTAAGCTAAGTGTGATTGAATACTTTTGTAATCCTGAGCACATGGGGTGAGGCAGGAGGATTACAAGTTTAAGGCCAAGNTGGACTACATAGTAAGGCCCTGGCTTTGATCCATATTAGAACAGGAACTGCTAGTATCCTCATTTAAGAAAGGGGACAGGGTCATGGCATGGAATGACATCTTGGGGATCGAATTTGGTGCAGGATTTGGCTTGATNTATTCTGGGTTCTGAATGCTTAAGTCAGTACACTTGATCGCTCTCCAGATAGTTGGCATTTAAAGTGAATTTAAATTTAAATTTCATCTGGAATTAGTGGTTTTTTTTCATACTCCTTGATACTTTTGAAGGCCAGCCTAGCTCTTTTACAAGATATCTTTCATTTAAGATTTATCTGATAGTTTCTTCATAATTAGACNTGGATTGGAAATTTTAGACTGTAATACTGCATAAGTGACATTCTGTACTCAGTGAGCCTTATCAGACACATGATACTTGTAGTTTATTGTTATCAATGCTTGTCTTTCCTGAATTCTGTTTTCTTGCTTTGTTCAAAATTCATGAATTGTACCATGTTAAGAGCCCATAATATCCCTTATGCATTCTCTATATAATCTCTTATTTCATTACATCTCTGCATATGTTTAGAGATCAGATAAAAGATTAAGTTGTCTTTGTGTTGCTCTTTCTTTCTTTCTTTCTCTCTCTCTCTCTCTCTCTCTCTCTTTCTTTCTTTCTTTCTTTCTTTCTTTTTTAAAGATTTCTTCATTTATTTATGTATATACATGCCAGAAGAGGGCACTTGATCTCATTATAGATGGTTGTGAGTCACCATGTTGTTGCTGGGACTTGAACTCAGGACCTCTAGAAGAGCAGCTAGTGCTCTCAACCTCTGAGCCATCTCTCCAGCCTGTGTTGCTGTTTCTTTATAGAAAGAAAATGAATCAATTGCTCACAGTCCTGGAAGATGTGAGTCCCTAGGTTAAGGTCCTCATGGGGACCTTCTCGCTGCATCAGTACTTGGTGGGAGGGATCACTCGGAAATAGAGCAGATAATAGAACATGCTGAAAAGAGCTCACGTTTATAACAAAGCTACTTCTACTGTACGGAGCCCATTCCTCTGGTAATGGCATTAATCCCATCATGGGGGTGGTGCCCTCAAAACCTAATCATCTCTTAGAGGCCCCCATTACACTGGCAGTTAAGTTTCAGTATGAGTTTGGGAGGGAACATTCAAACCATAGCGTAAGGTTAGTATGGCTTGCTGAGCTTTTGTTTTTAAGTCCTGTTATTAGGTAGTACTCTTCCCTTGTTGGATTGCAGTGTGAATCATTTCCTGACTGGTTTTTCTGGTTAGGCTTCTGCACTCACATTCACTTTTCATGCGGCCCATCTTTGTGCTGTTCATCTCAG